>JAROYE020000009.1:26124723-26312223 GCA_029619315.2 Dynastes maya | reverse complement strand
ACACGCAAAGTAATTTCTTTGTGTACAAAGCATCACAAACTTGCGTGTATTGCAGCTTTTCCCATCATTTTTTTTTCAGGCGGCAGATCTGCCATGTCGTGTATAACCAACTGAACACCGCCGTTCACGTTTCGGAACGTTCCTGTGGGACGTTAACTTCACTAACCTCTTGCGACTGGCGACTATAGCCGCTCTCCAAATAACATTTCATACGACGGGCGACTATATTTGCTCTCCATAAAATACCATTCACATTCGGCGGGCGACTACAGTTTCCGTTTTAATAACACCAAAGCGTAGACGTTTTCTTCTTAACGCTAACTTGTATTGTTCCAAAGTTAGCAATAGGGGCGGGGACGTAACATCTCACTATTTAATACAATAGTATACATAATATATGGAAATCGCTTAAAAAATTAATTACACATCTTCAAAGTCTTTTCGAGAAAGTCATTATAGATTAGAGCACAGCACGGGTCTATTTTTCACGCCCCGGCCCGCCCGTGACCCGTTACAGTATGGAGTGTACCCACCCAGCCCGCCCGTTGCGTTCATTACCTCGGCACAAGAACCGCCCGTTAGGAAATTTAGGCCTGTTTGACCCGTCTAAATTATTTTAGCCTGTTTAAGTAATTATATCTGCACCGTATATTTCTAAACATTTTTTAATTACTACATTATAATGAGTGGAATGAAACCGTGCTTTCCCTAGTCCATGCAGTGCTCTATTATAGATCCCAAATTATAATGTATCTTTGGTAGTGGTGTAAAGAGATTGTCAATCGGACAATAAAAGATAATTCCATTTCATGTCGGTTGTATTATATCATTTTAAAGTAGCGGTATTTTTGTGTCGCAGTCGCGAAAGGAACATTCCATCCGTGGAGCGGTATTATCCCTTCCTTCGCCCCAAGTACGTTCGACCATAGGACCACAGACTACCACAATGTGAATGTTCAAGAAGCAGTTATACTCCTCCCGATACCCCAGCACATATGTCTATTGAGATGTTTCGAGATAGTATCTAATATAGAAATTGGAGTAGATTAACTGACTGTTTTATTTTCAAATGAAACCTTTACAAAAAAAATTGAAAATTATATAAATTCCCCTTTGTCTGTGTGTGTTAAAAACCATCGTCGGTTCAATTTTTTGCCATATTCCGCCGTTCTTAGTTAAGTGTCCAGCAACAAATACGTTTTTTTAAATAAAATTTTTGATCTTTCTCCTTTAAATCGCACATACATTCCTTTAGATTCATATAAATGTACTACATTATACGGATAGGAATATACCGGCCGGTCGGAAGCGATCCGAACGTTATAGTTGAACGTTGCACTGCGAGACTGTCACAATATATTTTTTGATCTAAACACGAAGGAGTCATCAGAAAAAGAATTATTTGAACTAACGAATGGCTAAATTAGTTTTTACTAATTACTACATTGTTAATTTTTGTATTTATAAAGTTGAAACAGTTCACTAAAACCCTTACCACAACACTTAATTCGTACTGGACGCACGTTTCGATAGCCAAGCTATCATCATCAGCAGCAAGACTGAACTTTTTATTTATAAAGTTATTTATTTTTAATGAGAGAGTTACAGGTTTATTGAACTTGGGAATCATAGTTTATTTAGTGCTAACGTTAATTTTTTATTTTTTCAGAGAACGGATTAAATAAAAAAACAATTGTCCATATGAATGTTGTACGTACCCGACCGAGTTGGCTATTTCCACATGATATACACATCAATGCTCTCTAGATGAGATTTTCTTCGTTAGCGCATATATCTTATAGACACAAAATATATTGAAATAGAAAATAAAATGTTCCGCTGATGAGCACATAGTTTCGCAGCGAATTCGAGCATCAAGCAAAAAAATACAAAGATAAGCAACGGCTGTTTGTATCTCCAGATGACTGATTGTATTTACTATGCCTTTAGAAGGTTACAAAACTGCACATACACATCGGGAAAATGTAAAATTAGCTATATCTATATATATATATGTGTGTCCGGCGAGAGAGCGAGTGAAATCCGATCGATTTGACACGGGTCGCGTTAGTACGTAACAACTAATAACAGATTCTAAAGACGGAAATAAAAACAGATTTTGACGAAATAATTAAGCAATATATAATCACAACGGGATGAATGTACTAGAAGAATGCGATATAGACAATCTCCAAATACCGGTTGCAAGAGGTTCCTAATAATTGAGAATAATAAGAGTATCAAATTTAATAAAATAAACGTGCTGCGTGAAGTACTGAAATAACAAGTAGCTTTATTCTATGATTTTTAAATATCTATACAATTTATTATATATATTTATATCTCTATGCACGCTTAGTAAGAACAAGCGCGATTTGTTTTTATATTATAAATTATCACATGGTAAGAATGTTTTAACTGAGGATAACAACCAAACCAAAAAGGTCGTATAAATTAGTGATCTGTTTCGAAGCTAATCCATTAATGGCCAATCTCACCGACATGTCATAAATTATAAGTAATTCTTAAAGCAGTAAGTATTACTGAAACAAGTAAATTTTACCTATGGCGCATATTTTTCTGTAATGTGGTAACTTGGTAACTTCCTCATTTGCAACAAACTTATTTTAAACTGCATATTACTAATCCGGCAGAATGCGTTTACAGATCGTTTTGTATTAATGAATGTTTATATGCTGCTTCTGAAGAGATGTAAGATGAAACGAAGCGTCATTTCATTCATCGCTCATACATAAATACGTTCAATACTAACAGTGCCATATGATAACCACAGCACAGGAAATATTAAACCTACACGTTTTTCCGGTATTTTTTTTTTATTTCATTCAACGCATGAACATCTTGCTGCTATTAGACGAGGAAAATATAAAATTCCTAGGAACTGCGCTGTATTTGTATTTAAGTAAATAGTAGCAAACCGTCCAACATACTTCCCACTAGCGTTCTTGTTTTAACCAAATCTACATATGTAGGATCGAATATATGCAAATGTGCAATACAATTCTTGAAATTAGATGTAATACCTTATGGGGTTTCATGTTAATTGTTTCAGTTAGTGTTGAGAAATTTAATGTATTCCAACCAGATTTTTGAACAATATTAGACTTTTGTACACAAACAAAAATTGCAAACACAAGCAGACACAACAATGAAAAACCTCTCAACAAAGAACGTATCCACTTGGCGTACTGACACATAACTCCACGCAACAGCTTTTGATTGCAATTGCGTCCGTTCATATGCGTGATGCAAATTTCGGGAACTTTGGGGTCCTATCGCGTATATTTTTTTATATGGGATTTGCTTACATTTTATTCTCCACTTAATTACACTTCTTTGGTTAGCTTTTACATAATCAAAAAAATCCTGACCACAGCTGCCGTTGAATATGGAAGATATATCAAATATAAAGGTAATTACAGTTTTACTCTATACTCTAGGATTTTTATTTGAAAGTATATGTACATACCTACTTCTTTGACTTACATCGCTTAAACAATTTTTGACGACCGATATTATTTTTTGCTCATTCTACAGCTTTCCATGCATCTCGAATCTTCAATAGTTTGAGGTGATCCGACACTGTGGGGCCAATTGAAGAAAATAGAAAATGAACTGGGCTTTCATAACTACGTTTAGATTTTTAGCAATTTTAAAACTTTGGCTGTGGTTTATGTGTGAGCAGGGCGTTTCCGAGTGAATCTTTTTTGCATACAATGTCCATTGCGAGGTAAAGCAAAAAAAAACTTGCTTACATTTGCGCTATTCTTTAAAAAATTATATGTGTATATCTTCGATATTCGCGTTATCAAAATTTTCAGTTATGGTGGTAATACTACCAGATACAAGTCCTACTTGCACGTCTGCAATTACTGAAGCTGATGAAATGTTAATACATAGATTCCATACTATTTTATAGAATTTGGCATGCAATAAAAATATCGATCTCCAAAAGTTTGGCGCATTTGTATATAAAATTGTGGTATGCTACATAAGTAAATATAATTGGTATCATGTGGCTTTAAGTGTATCTAAAATACTAGCTCGTGGCGAAAATATTGGACAACCTTTCCAGGATGCCAAGGAAGCTGGAAATAACTATCGGCAAAGCAGATTGCATCATGTCGCAAAATTGAACATTCTGCGACAAATGAAAACATTTTCTATACTCTACATGTCAACCCCGCACATATCATATTTAAGCATTTCTTCAGAGAAAAAGATAGTGGAACTTGATAAGAAAGCTAAGTAACAGCTTCCACAACAATTCTTTCAAATAATAAACTTCTTGCATACTCAATATTAGTATAATAATAGTAATTCTTTTATACTTTTTTAGGGTTTTGTATACTAAGAAGTGCAATAAGTGTTAAGTATCTGTTTTGTTTATCCTTTCCTAGCCAATAAACAACGATACAAATGTAAATTTCATAGATTTATTATGTCACTATGTCCGGTGATGCTTCTTATATAATGTACATCAAATTGCAAAACAATTATTTTCAAGATGGTATTAGTCGATGGATTCCATAGTGTCTGGGCTTCGTTCAACTCGAACTAACGGGACTCCACTGTATCAATTACATATAACCATCTTTTTTACAGGTTCAGTATATTTACGAGCATTGTCTAAATGTAAAGACAATAGTACAAGTACGTTAATTACATTTTTGAAGTTAAAAGAACCATTCAATATTTTACATATTTTTTCGACTGAAAGAAGTCGTTTCCATTATATAGCTGATAGATACTTCTGTTTTCATTGGTCCTAAAAAATGCTTAATGTTGTAAATAACGATGACGACGTGTCATATATCTACTTATGATTTTATATCTTACATTGTAATTTGCGGTACAGCCGTCTTCTAAGTATTACCTATGCTACATGAGTTTCCCATGCTTAAACAATTCTAAATACATTTGAGAGTAATGTTGTTTCGACTGACTTCTAAATTATCGCACGCAGATACAGAATTAAACCGTTGCGAATAGAATCTATCAACAATTCAAAGACAGTGCTCATTCCTTTGTTGCGACTATTCTGATAAAAAACAAATAAAATCGTGTATACTTTGTCTCAAAAATAGGAAGAATAACGGAAATAGATAGGTTTATGTCAACAACATTTTGAAACACGAGAAATCTCTAAACAAAAAGAATTAAAAACGGCGACAAATTTAAACGTTCAGCGTTCATATTATCTGAATATGCGAATAATGTTAAAGGAGTTAAAGTCTCGGAGGAAAATCTTGTTCTTATATTCTTTCTTTAAAAACATAGTCGAACACGATCAGAAGCTTTTGTGCATATTCTGGAACGTCCTATACAATTTCTGCGCTTTGACGTTTTCCACGGTTTTCCCGATGTTGCAGTGAAAGACCGATATATTCAAATCATCTACATTTATTTTGTTAAAGACAATTTCGTTGTAGCAACTAATTGCTTTGTTACTGCAACTGTATTTTGTTTCAAACAGTAGTAACAGAATAACAATAATTTGATTGCCTCAACTAATTGATATATGAAATTGATAACACATTGACACGATTCGATTTCCTAGTGTCTTTCCGTTGCATAGTACAATGTACACAATATGCAAGGAAAATATACGAGGGAATCGAATCGCTGTCAGCGCCCTCTCATCTGCCACCAACCGCTACTTGCTATATTATAATGGTAATGATTCGAGGAGACTTTCCTATTTAAAGTTTATTTTAAAATGTGTATTATGTTCCAGCCGGTTCAGTGGCTTTCTTTTTATGGGCTGACACGCCAGCTGTAATAATAAATTCGAAGAATATCTTGATACAACTACTCTTATAAAATAAGAGCTTGTGAAAATGCATAGGTCATTGGTCATTGAATATTCGCCCCGTTTCATTAAGAGAATACTAACAAACAGCAATCGAACTAACCATTTTGAGCCATTCTAATAGAAAATATTGAAAAAAATTGAATTACAAGAATAAAAAGTAAGGAAATGTCCTGTAACAATATAACATTCGCCTAATGGCTATCGTAATCAATTGTAAATCTGAAAATGAAAAATATTAACGGGTCCTGTATACACGTTACATATTGTTAATTCATTTGCTCACTAGCGCCAACGGGGAGTGGTGAGTGGAGATTCTAAGGAAGTGCATTAGATAATTCATCTATGGCTACATCCAAATCGTCTATTGGTACAAACGCCAATGAAGTAATCATGTGAGCCTTCACTGCAAAATCCGCATCATTATTATAGTTTGCCAAGTGGTGCTCCCCTAAATGCTTCTTAAGGTTTCTTGTTAAATGAAACAAGCACCCTAGTATTGTGGCCGCGAGCTCAAAATCACACGAAATCATTCGTGGATTTAAATTGGGTTTGACATTTTGTAATAAACGTATCATCTTAGAATATGTCTGCTGAATTGTCAATGGATCACCCAACTATTTGGAAGTTGATTAACAGCTTAAAAACAGTTCAGCGAGGGAGAGACTTATTTTTCGAACAGTTAGTAGCTCGAAATAATCCGCCAATTAAAAAGCGAAAGTTCACAGACAACCGGATTAAATATTTCATTCAGACGTATCACCTTATATATTTTTGAATATATGTTCATGTATTTCAAAATCTTTTTTTATTCTCGCGACCAAATGTCCTCGCGCCCATTCGACGGCGCCGGCGGCGCCCAGACGGTCGCGCCCAAAAGTCCTAGACCCTGTGCGACATTATTACGTAGCGATGGACGAATAGTGTTACAACAAATCGAAGATAATTTGCAAGAATTTGTAATCTGAAATTATGAGGAGACTACCAGAAATAAGGACAAAATGAACGAAAAAAGGAAAGCAAATCTTGGAACATTAAGCCCTTAAGTTCTGGATCTAATAAACTTATTGCGTCCTGTATACAGTCATGAGTAGGGTTGCTTACTAGCGCCAGCGGACTGTGGCGGAGGTTCGATACAACCCTCAGTATAACTGCGAGTCTCAACAGATCTGTTGCGAAAACGACCAACGTTGGACAAAGTTACAAAATTTATAGCAGAAATGCCTGACCTAAATTATGATGACGTTAAAATTCAATGTGTCGTTTGTAATATCCCTTTAATGTGTTGGTCCAAAAAGGATTGTCTACGTCATGTAAATAGTAAACAGCATTCTTCAAAAAAAAATTGCACACGACACTATTACAAATTTAAATTTAATTTATGTGTTACCTTTATTGCATATAACCTACCGTTTAATTTACTAGACAAGGAAGCATATGTCTTCTTTTGGAATAAATATTCGAACTGCAAATTACCAAGTCGGGCATCGTTACAAAGAATTGTGCCATCTGCTCATGAACATATTGAAAAAAGAATTAAATCGGAGTTGAAAGACAAAAACCATGGTTATGTGTGGACGAAACTACAGATCGTAAAAAACATTTTGTGGTTAATGTAATGGTACGTACAATGGAACCACATCAATCGTCACCTTCAATTCTATTAACTTCCAGACGAGTACAACAATGTACTACCGAAGTAATTTCAAAGTTAGTGTTAAATACATTGGAAAAGTTTGAACTTTTAATAAACCAACTGTTGATGTTTATGAGTGATGGTGCCGCAAACATGTTTTCTATAGGCCGGTCTCTTAAAAAACACTGTGCTAACTTGTTACATATTACGTGTAAAATGCATGCTTTCAGTCATGTGGCAGAGAGTATTAGAAAATGTTATCCTGAGGTAGACGTTTCAATAGCGCACACAAAAGCAGTGTTTGTCAAATCCCCAAAACGTATTCGCAAATTTCACAGACTGTGCCCCCGTATGCCTGAGCCACCAGAACCTATTCTCACACGTTGGGGAACATGGTTACAGGCCGCGTTTTATTATCATAAATATTTTGAGAATATTAAGAACGTGATTTTACAACTCGATCCAAAGGAAGCTGCGGCTATCAAGGACAGACAGTCGAAATTTCAAGATAGTCAGGTTAAAACGGATTTAAAAACTATTCAGAACAATTACTTCGGACTAGTGGAGGCAATAGAAAAATTACAAAATCCTTCGGTGTCGTTAGTGGAATCTCCGCAAATAGTGCAACATGTTCACGCACAGCTATGCACTGTAGAAGACGCAGAAAATGGGGAATGATTCTGATTTTGGCACATTAAGACAAATTTGTGAAGGTGCGTCAACAGAAGAGAACAAAGATTATTTTAATTACGCAAATATAACGTCACTAGATGTAGAACGTTCGTTTTCTGCATATAAACACACTTCTTCCTCACGCCGCACTCGGTTTGCCGAAACAACTGTGGAAACATATCTAATGTTGCAGATATTTAACAGACATTATTCACTTTGTGATTTCACGGAAGACTCTTAAGACGGTAAGTGTTTGAGCACGTATTATATTTTATTTTTGACCATTTATTTTGTGTAAACTTTTATGCGCCCGCCACTGGCTGTTGGCGCAAATTGAGCAACTCTATTAATTAATTAAGTCACAAATTAATCTTAACATTTCATGTTTCATGAATTAGTTGTCGACAGAAAGGAAGACATTAATACAAAAAATAACGAGATTATTTCAATTAGATGTGGTAGTTAACATAATAGTACAAAATAATATTACCAAAAAATCTTGTTTTAGTCGGTTAACCCCAATTTACAAATACTTTGAATACACTAAATGAAGAAGCGCACTAAAAACTGTGACTGCACTTCCGCATCGGTTGGAACAAGCATACATTCCAACGTGATTCTATAAATAATAATATGGGCTGACGTTGTGCTTAAAAATAAGCGCTTTATAAAAATACTGTGTTGGGATTAGTGGAAAGAGCCGGAAATGCTTCAGAACTTCAGACCTCACTTTAACAAAATAAGGAATTTTTATATCATAATTAAGCTTTAGTTAAAAATTACAATAGAACGATATTGCCCCTCTAAATACATATACTTATTTAAACTATGTTATCTATTAAAATTGTAGAAATTGTTGTGTAGAATCATTCTGTAGATCACCCTAACGAAACTTATACGAGATGTTCTTTAGAATGCATTTACATGAGTACTGTGTACGTATGTGATGGTCAACTAATAATAATTAATAATTGTAGCATCCCAGTGATAATAAGTATGTGAACAAGAGGAGACGAAGAGAAAAGAAACAAGTAAAATTGAGATACTACAAACGCAAGGCGATGTTCAGAAAATCCTGCTATTGCACTTAAGCTCGACTACAAAATCCAAGTTTAATTAAATGAGAATCCCTAAAATTATTGCGAACGGTAGTGCGCGCAAATCAAAAATATTCTAAGAACTAATTGAAGAAAAATGATTATTCAAATTATTATTCAAAAGAAAGAAATGAAAATATACATGCACGGCAGAGCCAAACAGTACCAAGTTCAAATTGAATTTACAAGTAAAATCAATTCAAAACTGAAATTTAATAATTTCCATTGCCTACATTTAGTTGTTAAATTATCTAAATATTTTGAATCATTAATTTCTTATGTAACACAAAAGTTTGGACCCAATGCCGTTCAGCTCCAAAGTTACAAACATAAGTAGACACATTGCGAAATCGTACCAGAACATGCTCACCCGGTGCCTATTTACCTGCATGCATCAAGAAGCTTGTTGTTCCAATAATATGTTTTTCATTAATGTTTACAAAACCTTTATAAGAAAGAGGAAGCGATAGAAAATTAGGTGGTAAATTATTAGTTAGAAGATATATCTGAAAAGAGGACCTCTCGTACAATGAAGTTTTATGTGGAGGTGGGTACATCTGGCTTCAAAATTTAGTCTTAAAGCTGTCAATATCTGCCCAGAATCTTATTTTTAAGTAAAAATACGGGACAAATTTAGGGGAAAGTATTTAGTAACATGATGTTAAACAGCGTAAATATCTCCTATTTTCCATGTTAAGCCAACCAGCAGTTTCCAATTTGTGCGATATATGTTAATTTCTTTTTGTACAATATATGTACGATAGGCAAGAGTTTTGAACTTTATAACAAAAATATGAAGTTACCAGATAAGTAAGAAATGAAAAAATTTATAGATATTTATACAACTAAATTTTAGAAAATTGGACGGGCGTGACATGTTACCATGACGGGCGTGACGGACTAGATGAAAATAAGGTTAATTTGACATCTAAAAGGATTCAAGAGAGGAATAGTCTGTTACCGCGTAATATATTCTATTATGAGTTGTATTAAAAAAATGTTTTCATTAAACGTGTGGAGTTTGATAAACTTTTCCCCATCAAATTTGTACGTTATATTAAATGTGGAAACTTTACAAGTAACCATAACAAAATAAGTGAAAAACATTTTACAATGGAGCATATGCTTTTTAAATATTTAAAAAAAAAAACGTTATTGTTTAATGCTGAAACGTGAATTTTGACATTACCTCTAACATGATACTCTCTTTCAATGTTACCGCATACAATAAAACTATTGTTGTATGTTAAGAGTTTTGAAGGCAAATTTGACGCGTTTGCATTATGTTCGTTTCAACATTTTTAAGGAACCACGCGGTGCAGAGCTTTCATACAAATTTGTGCACATTCTGTATAACCGTAGTAATGTTCTTTATTAACTTAAAAATTGTTTATAATAACCAGAGAACGGCAAAATTGTATGGGATGACGTCAGCCGCAGCAGAGCCGTATGCAGAGCATGTGATGTGCGCGGTGATTAATTCGCATCAAGCTCTCTCCTCAAATTATTCTACATATATTTATTATGTCTATTCTTTATTTCGTTACTGGGTTTTTAAGGTATTTATTTTCCATATTAGACACTTAACAGTGACGATACAATACTTCGAAAGTCGAAATATTAAATTGAGAGACGCATTCAATACATTAAACGATATTATCAATAAATTAAAAAGTATTCCCGGTGATATTGGAAATAAACTGATTCAAAAAGTTGATTCAGTTCAGCAGAAAGCCCGATTTAAATACAATATACCAATTGTCTACAGGAGAAATTCAGTGATACCTCGGTTTAAAGTTAATGGTTCCAAAAACATTTCGTAATCTGAAATTTCGTAACTGGAATCAAATGTTTTTATAGGAAATAAAGAAAATAGAGATAATCAAAAATATAATCATAAATTCATTTCATGCATTTTAAATACAACATATAGGAAATAGTGTTACGTAGAGAAATCAATAAAAACTCATGTTTTAAATTAAAAAGAAATAACTTCACTTACATACACTACTTTTAATAAGGGCTCTTTTTAGCGTATGAAGACAGTGAGGGTGAGGTGTCTTTTTCATATACAATTACAATTCGGCTTTATTCTTTGAAAAAGATTTTACACAAAGATAAAAGGATTTTCGGATAAAGTAAGAATACTATTTACTATGAATTCAAGTCAGATGCGAGGCGGTGGAATAGTGGGAAGTTAACTACACAACCCATCGCATTGCATTGTGTACAACTATCTCTTTCTAGCACCTACACGAGTCGCGCGGAAATTCTGCCGAATCTGTAAAAGTTCCGGAAGCACCTTTCTGTTTTGGAAACAAAAATTCATCTAAATTTTCTTCCATAACTCGAAAATTCCATAGCAAGATACTATCGTGAATCGAGGTATATGTATAAATTATAACTTTCTTATGTCACATTTTACTTTTACTCCGCTTACATGTTGTGAAATTGAATGAACGTTTTCAATACTGAATAACCTACTAACTTCAAAAAGAATCCATTTTATTGCAGGAAATAAAGAAAAGTCTCTTATGGTAATGGCTAATTCCTTTCTCCTATTTCCCACTTGAAACAAATTTATTACATATATCTTCTATTTCAATTTATAATTAATATATCAATTTCGTTTATATACATTTACACAAACTTAGCCTCTGAAATATGCAACACACGTCTCTGTATCATGTTTACGATTCGGGGCTCTGAGTCATACCCCTTACGATTTTGTCGTTCACTAATAATAACTACCATCGCATTTTTAAACGTTGTGATTTTATGGTGTATTTGTAATTATTTTTGTATATACATATATGATATAATGCTCGCTTTTCTCCCAACATCAATAGCGAGATAATCCAAAAATCAAGGGTCAAATAGATTATTAACAAGCCTCGGCAAAACGTACGGGATAACTCACATGCAGCTGGCAAATTTGAATGAAATATATTATTTTTGTCACTTCCATAGATGTGCGATGCAATAGGTTTTATAGTTCTGGTTTTAGAATCTGTGGGTACTTGTTTACAATATTACTTAGAAACATCTTAAAATAAAATCATTACCTATGATTACACGGTATTCCGATTTGCAAACATGGATGAACTACGTATAATAGTATCAATACTTTTAATTTATAGAAATAAGGGTTGAATTAACCTTTATTAGAAGTTTTCAACTGTAAAGCTGATTCTTCTTGATGTCAGTATATGTTTTTAAATGCATGAAATGTTCTTTCAACATCGCAACCAGTTAGTGAGCAAATTTCAAATATGGTATAAAAGTACGGTATTTTATGAGTATATCGGTATTTAGATTTGCATTAATAGGCAGTTCATTTAGTATATACATACATACTTTATATACATACATACTTAGATCTGTGCTTCTGTTGTGTCCGAATTCTCTGGGAATAACTTTTAATTGATTTATTGTATCATTTAAAATATTTGGAGCTTCCACTAATGTTATGTTGCTCATCTCAAAATATTTTATTGTTATTATGTTTGTAAAATGGTTATTTATAAATTGTAATTCGTTTAATAAGTTATTTTTTAAAATTCATTTAATTTCAACAATACTTCTGTCGTCGTCAGGAGAATAAAAAGTAAATTCTGGGACGAAAAACTAAATGCAAATATGTTTGAAACCATGTATCTACTATGTATGTATATGAAAAATATTTAAACCTAAGAATTATTTGAAAAACAAGCAGCAATATATAAAACAAGGAAGCTTCAAATGTGTAGAAATAGAATTCGGTATCAGGACGATGTGTTATACCTTCTATTGTCTGTGCAATACTGAATATTATTGTACACTCTCATTTCCTACCGATAAGTACGAACGAACGACTATGCTAGCAGTGACGTGTTCCCGTACGGATTGCCTAGGCTTGATTATTAGGTACCAAAAAGGGAAATCATTAATGTTGGGTATAATCGATATATTTCAATAACCGAATGAATCAAAATAATCGTTTAAAATAATCGAATGATCATTCGAAATCATCATTCAAAATTTACTAACGATTTCGATTATTTTCCACGATTATTTGACAGAATCTGAGTGACGAGTGAATTATTTCGAGACTCGAAACCTCGAAGTTTCGAATACAGATTTCGAATCATAATCCGTTTGTTTGCTCCTGCGCAGTGGAAACGAATAATGAATGATTTCAGAACCATAATTGAATGATTGATTATTCGGGTATAATCGATATATCTCGATTATATCATTCATAATCGCCCAACACTAGAAATCATATCGCTCTCTAAAATGGGGGATTAACAGAAGATATTTTATGCCAACTAGAAGAAACTGTTGGTAATTTTAGAATAAATGGTAGATGAAAACTAATATATCGTATAAAAGGAAGTACATAGTAAGTAGCAAAGACCATATTTGTTATAATGCCACATTTTTAAACAGACAAAAGGAACAATAAAGAAAGTTATGTTTTGTGATGCCAACATCATGAGTCAAGTTGCTTAGAAAATAAAAAATTTTCAATTATGAAAAATTTGAACGATTGCTGCTATTAAATTGCTAACAAAGCAGAAAAATAGAGAGTGAGAAACGTTTAAGTTTGCATTTAAATTCGTTCTCTTTATATTCTTGATTTTTGGTAATTTTATTAAACTGTAGTTATGGAAGTTTGGATGGTGGAAATGTAAATCTGACTTAAAATGTCAATTTTATTCGTAGCGTATGAGTCCTATGTTATAAATTAAGTGAAGGAATTATGTATTTTGTCTTCAAAACCACTACGACGTCATCACTTATCTTCTAGATTTGATAATAGTAAGAAGTAGAAATGTGACACAACACTGGCGATAACGTTACCATTACTAATATTCTTCCACTAACGCAATTGGTGAATCGATAAAATTACCTACTTTTCAAATTAAACCTAACAAATTTATGAAATTATTCATAACATTCATTGTATTCCAAATACACACAGTAAATTATTTAAATAGAAGCTATTTCTCAACATTCATTGATGAAAGTTGAAAATTGTGGCACAGAAAGCGGATAGCACGTGCGCACGCATTCAACAATGAGAACAATTATTCATATTTAGTTCCCTGAATAGTTTTAGTAATTACCGCAGATTGCAGACTTGAATAGAAAAGTGTTATAAAAAGAAAAATTAATAATACCTACCGTAGGTTTTAAAAAGTAGGAGAGATTTACGTCTTTTATATTCTAGCATATAAAAATTTATTGGTTTAAATGAAATCATTCCTACTTATATAAAAAGTAGAAAATCAAAGTGTATATACGTAAATTGCAAAAAGTATTTATGTTCTGTAGAAACGCTCTAAAAATTATTGACGAATAACTGTTTCTGTGCATATAAGCCATAAATTTTAGTGTAATTAGCGCCAATTCTTAAATCATAATTGGTTATTTTTACCTTTGTAGAGCTAACATAAATATAAGAATTGCTGTATAATTTCAAACTGACAAAGCAGCACGTAAAGTCCGGAATTATTTTTTACGGACGTAACGTACTACTTTTGTTTGGCGACACCAATTAACTTTACGTATGTATTGTTAATTGTGAAATCGTGATTAACTAACGTGAATTAATGATAAATTATTTATGTTCTAATTAAATTAGAAAGAAACAATTATATCACTTATATAAATTGAACGGATTCCAAGATAAGTTTTATTCTCATTTTTATTATTAAGCTAAATGTACTCATAAGTTACGTTTATGAATATTTTTTTGATTACATAGTTAAAGACGATTAACTTCAATCGATGATTTCCTTAATTTTTTCCTAATATTCTTCTAAATCATCTAAATAGCTCAAAAATGTACCGGGTGGTCAAAAACGAATGGTAGTCGACCATATCTCAGAAACTAGTAGTCACAGAGCTTTTTTAATAAATGTGGCCAAAAGAAAATACTGGAAATGATTTTGAAGTTTGTAAGATAAGCAGTAGATAGCGTAACAGTCACGACTAAGTATAAAATTAAAGTTTTCCTTGTGTTTTGTCTAATTAAGAGTTATTGAGAATATATGCATTTTGTTCCCAACCCAATTCCCTTTCTTTTGCGCTAAACATGTTGTCGTACCTTCTAAAGTAAAGTGGTGAGAAGACGTCATTTACTTTTTAAAATAAATATTGGTTACTCCTGTTAGGCTAAACCGATTCTAACAACTTTCATCTCATTTAAAAGAGCTTTATTTGGTTTATTAAATGCAGTTTTGGTCTAGTTCTTATGAATTGTATCCTTTCCACTAGAGGGCGTTATTTGACTTTATAATAAATAAAGCGGCTTTTCGCAAAAATTTTAAATAGAATGATAAGGTTCTTTTAATGCGAAAAAATAGAGACTTGAAAACGATGTTAGCGAAAACCGCGTCTCGGTATCTTTTCTCTAACCGGAGATACTAACGAAAAAATTACAAAATTTGTTGCACCTGGGCGACCTGATTTTGCTGACTGTCTGCTATTTTATTTATACTTCTAAATATAACCACGTTAGTAAAAATAGCAGATATTGTGATTACATTAGTATCCATCAATTTTTGCTTAAAATCAAGTATTCCAGTTGCTAGAACTCAGCATTCTGTAGGTATACGATTTTCATTCGACCCCAAATTGGATTTGTCAAGTTTCGCGTAAATGTATGTTTGCAGTGTACACTCCAATAGGCACGTTGATGTGTTACAACTACTACGCCGACGCGTGACTTCTTTAACTTTATAGCCATGCTCATTTGTATGTGTTAGACACCTATGGGTAAACCCAATATTAACATTACAAATTTCAAAGGAAATAAATATGGTACGCATTTGGCAAGAACCGCCTTATATTTGGTAGATAGCTATATTCGCTTCAGCGCAGTCAATCAACGCCAACAACACCATTCGAGGCCAGCATATTGATCTACTAATAGCGATCTCCATATCCAATAAAATTCCATATGCAGATCAGCTGAAGTGCATTGTTACACACCAATTGTTCATATTCTTAATGGCATACAAAATCCCCCATAGCAAAAGACGCTCTTTATATATAGAGTGTCTCACGAGGAACTGCCTCAATCAATAAATGAAAGAGTATACGGTGGAAAATTCTGAAAACTTGGTAATATACTAAAGCCTACATGTACTATTGAACTAAAATATTTTCAGTTATCTAAGACGTCCGGTTATACCGCAAGTAGCTATCAACTTTGTAATTTTAAATAGAGCACTACATATTATTACATATTTGAATTCTTAGTTCAATTTTAAGGTTTGCTTGATAAAACAACTATGTTTCTGTTTCAAAAATTTTTGACAGATGAACGACGACATATGAATTTTTATAACTGTGAAAGTGTTTAACTTGGAAAATTGAAATTTTGCAGAACCATTGACCGTATAGGGTAGGATTACAAATTGAATAAATTTTTCGAAAACATTATACAGCGTGTCCAACAATTACGATTAAACTTTAAAACGGAAATGGTGTCAAAATATTTCTTTTTAAATACAGCTACCTATTTTTCTCTTTATCAAATTGCTGTCACAAAGAAAATGTCATATTCGTTACGTATCTAAAATGGATACTTTTCAAGATATTTAGGAAAATTATATTATTGCAACACGATGTTCTTCCAAAAAAAAAAGAGCACTTATCAATGAGAATCCAGCTTATGTAGTTTTTTCAAAATGCGATCCAAATTTGAAGATGTTACGGTTAAAAAAAGAAAGAAGAGAGAAAGATAAATTTGATTAAAGAATGGTATAATGCCGTTTTGCTATTTGAACGTAGATGTTAGAAGGGAGAGGAGTCGAGGAGTAAAACAATACAACGGTGTTTAAAATTTATTTTTGTTGCTGAAGTCGTGAAGATTCTTTGTATTTCTTCGCCGAAACGACGACCCGGTGTTTGAATTCTTTGGCAAGAATTCCGATGTTAATAGGACGCCACTGAATGTTTCGTTTAGCTTAGTCGCCTCGCTGATGGTCGATAATTCCGTTGAAAACCATTTAGAGTTTTCGAGGGAAAGGAAGAAAGAAGTATACAAAAGAAAATTCAAAACGTAGCAAATATTTGAACAAACTGTATATTGAATAAAAGAGTACTATTAAAAAAAGATAAACAAAATGTTACAAAAAGACTAATATCTCAGGGCCAAAACAATAACTATAAATATTGACAAAGTTTACAAAGAAATTAATAAAAGTGCCAAAGAAATATTTAAAGTTGATATTAAATAAACAACACAAAGTTAAGTGATTTACCAAATTTCAAAATATAAGCAGCAACATTTGTGTGAAGCGCTGTTCTTAAATCTTAAATGCGAATTATAATTAACCAAAAGCAATGACTATCAAATACGCCAAACAGCTCAACCAAAATAGCAAAATGTTAATTATAGTTCGCAACGTTACAAAAAAATATCTTAACTTACATAACATAAGGTTCAGGTAGACACGCCGAAAGGAGGTTGGTCCTACTTACGATGGTAGAACTTTCTCGACGGCGGCGATTCAGAAAGAACGCCGTTGATAGACCGGGGAAATGGGGTGATCTGTGATGAGCATTAGGCAGCAGCCAACGGATAAACGCAGCTCGACAGAAGAAATCGATTTCTAGATCCCGCAACTCTACAGAAGAAGCCAATTTCAAACTCGGAACTCCATGGAGGAAAAATCAATGTCCAGATCCGCAGCGTTATTCCCGACGATTTGCTCAAAGGCGACTAAATCGCAAAACCATATAATCGCCGGGAACGTAGACTGTTTATACCAACGAAGATCCCCCAGCAGGGGTTATGTCCGACGACAAAAGTCTTGGTACTCCAGGATGACATTGTTTCACTCACTGGGCCACTTACGGCTTTGCATCACTAGTTGTTACATTAACTTCTGTCAAACGACTCGTGCTCTTTGATGGGAAAATGCTTCTATTTATATATTTTACGGGAACCCAATGGGATCGCGAGATTTGATTCGACCAATGCGGAAGCAAAGATATGATGACGTATGCGAGATCGGTGTTTAGCGACGTATTTGCGTGTCTATTGAACTGGATAATTGCTAATTACAACAATTAGCTACGGATGAAATCTAATTTAACTAATATCAAAATGTAAAGCGGAAGTTATACTATTTGTTGACAAAATCTCATTTATGTTCTTTGATAAACAAAGAAGCTACAGGACTTGAAGAATTGAAAGAAACGGGAATGACTGGTTCCTAAACAGTTAATTACTAAATATCTCATTAGATTAAAAATGCAACTCAAATTTGTTGTTATCATAGGCAAGTAGAGTTCAAAATAAAGATTATTGGCGGTGTAGAATTTTGAAATGATTAATATTAATGGCTTTATTAAATAATAAAGATCAAATCTCGGGACAAATTAGGGAAATGAATTTAGCTAAAACATGTACACACAAATACTACGCCTTGTAGACACGGTGATGTCATCCTTTACAGGTGTTCAGTTTCGTTATATATCAAAATAGAGGAATTGGCGCGAAATGAAGTAGTTGAAGTATTTTAAATATGAATTTAAGAAATTTGTAAATTAGGGTGTAATAATATCCAAGTCAGTTATGACCATTACGGACAACCCAGCATTGACGAAAAATATATATGCTACTTAGTATTCAATTATAAAGAATGACAGCACGTTTAAATTATACGAACGAACATTATTGAAAAAGTTCAGATCGGTCAGAGCGTGGTCTCAAGAGCACGAATTCATTTTGGACAACATTTTCTGGACGAATGAAGCTAAATTTACAAGAAATAGTCTGCTTAACCGGCACAATTCTCATTACTGGAGCAATTCAAATCCTCACGTATTTAGAACGCAAAACTTCCTGGAGAGTCGACAATTCAACGTTTCATCAATGCTGGATTGTTTCCTAATGGTCATGGCTAACTTGGATATCTCCAAAGTTGGATGACATTTTAAAAAACAACATAAGCTACATTCTCATTGCTGGGTACTCATTTTTTTAGAAGAAAATTGTGTTACAATACTCATTTTCCTAAATATCTTGAAAAGTATCCATTTTGGATGCGTAATGAATCTGACATTTTTTTTTTGAAGAGCAATTTGATAGAAATGAGAAAAATAAGTATTGTATTAAAAACAATGAAGTGTTGACACTTTCAAAATATACAAATATTTCAAATATGGTTAGCAATAGCAACATAGTTGTTTTATCAAACAAACCTTAAAAATGAATTAAGGATTCAAAAATGTAATAATATATAGGGGATGTTCTGTTTAAAATAACAAAGTTGACAGCTACTTGCGGCATAGCCGGAAGTCCTAGATAATAGAAAATATTTTAGTTCAATAATACATGTAGGCTTTAGTATATTACTAAGTTTTCAGAATTTTCCATTGTATACTCTTTCACATATCGATCGATGCAGTTCCTCGTAAGACACCTGTAGATGTACGCCATTTAAAGCAAAGTAGCAATTGAAATACAGCTTAGAAACTAATTTAATGTTATTGTCTACTGAAGTTATTTTTTTCCCTTAAAAATATACTTCTTTCTTTTAATCTAGGGCCTCTTCTTAGTTGATTACGTAGAGTGTTAAACAGACATTCCTGGCAAATCACAACGGTGTATACACGACAAGTAAAAGGTATGGAATAAAACACAAAAAGAGTAAACAAAAGTAAAACGCTGATACTTTGATACTTTTCTTGATAACTCCCAGAAAATCTAGCTTGGTTTGTTTCGAGCTGGGACGTCGCAATTCTTTTAGATTACAACATACACTTTTCTTGATTTTATTCCATCGCTCCCTTAATTCTAAATGCAACGATGTTCCATTTAGAAACATTTACGGGTCAATAAATACCACAGGGTATTAAAGAATCTGTTTAATAAACATCTTTGAATTTCAACAAAAATTATTTTTTAAAATTCGGTTTGAAATTCGACTAATTACACTGTGCTAGTTGCAAAATGCAACAAGCTGGGTACTCGGGAGTAAGCCTAATTCGAGTACGCTGAATCCAATGGTGCCAACCGTTTTTAAAAGTTAGCTCGCGTTTTCGAGCAATTTCAATTTAAAAATTTTAGGCCTAAAGAACCTTCTGGAACATTCTAGAATTTTATGGAAAATCTGATCAATGGTCGAAGAGCTTTCTGGAACCTTCGGAATCTTCTGAAACCAAAAATATGTGCTGTATGTGCTTGTGGAATACCCGTTTTGCCGGCGACCAATATAACGAACGGACCTGGCCTTTATGTGAGGAATTTAGATTGCACTTGTGCTGATTAAGGTTTTGTTACCAAGAAGGTAAATGTCTGAATCGGAATGTTGATTTATTGAAATTTCATTTTGTATTATATTTATTTTACAAGAATACTTAATGGACCGAACACTCATCGTTTGATGAGGGACAAACGATTTGAAAATGCATTCATTGACATGGAGCTTGTGGTATGGGATTGTGTGAATGCGGTTATTGACATATGTTCTCGGAATTCATCGATCCGAAAATTGGCGCACACTAATTAAAGACATGCTCACTGCTTTTCACTGTTTAAATGTTCGAATGTCATTAAAAATTCATTTCTTGCATTCCCGTGTAGAAAAATTCGCCGAACAATCAAACGGATCAAGTGGCGGCGGGGCTCGAACATTGGTACAGCGGCAAAAAGCTACATGCCCTTTTGGGTGACATTTGTTGGAATTTACAAGAAGAAGATGACGCTACAGAAAAATCAGGACAATCAGAGAATGAAAAAACCCAGTGTTATCTTGTCATACACTTATTTATTCGGTTAGATATTTTAAAGTGTTTTGTATACGTCCATTATACAATTTTTAAGAGTATTATTGTGTTTCGTTGCAAGTCTTAAGTTTTAAATAGTTGCTATTTGCAACAACTATGCACTATATGTTAACTTGTACAATTGCAGTAGATTTTCTTTTTAAACTTTGACTTCCTCCCACTGATTAATGAACTGTAAGTATACAAAAATTTTTCCTTAAAGGAGACAATTTCACTTTTTTTTAAATATAAAAAATTTAATTTTTTCTTTTATTATATTTTAGAATAGTTTACAATTGATTAGTTTTTTATAATGTACTACATAACGTATTTTAATTGGTTGACATGTCACTATGGTGCAATTTTACAATTATCTTTACAATTTTCTGGTCACTTATGTATATTTGCTTGTTTTCTTTCATGGTGGTCCCCTGATGATGTGTTTTTGAACACGAAACTGGTCGCCTGAAAGTTAATAGAATCTGTGAGAAAATTGGACCTACTTTTTATTTCCCTTCATTAACTAAATAGTCACACTTGAGTCACGATGGAATATTTAAAAATATAAGTATCTGAGCGTTTTCCTCAAATTTTACTTGCTTTTGCTCTATACCGATTTTTCCATACATTTTACTCATCGTATATTTTTTTTTAAATTTATAACATCATAAGAATGTCATACATAATAGTTCTAGATGCTTGATGTTTACGCACGATATAAAAAGGCAATTTATACATTGCTAAAACGCTATTGGAATGTATTGTACATCCTCCACAACTCACACATCTAGGTTATCTTACGTCAATGCTTAGCAAATTATTACGTGATCGCTGAAGACCTTGACAATTCTCTTCAATAGATATTTCGAAGTCTTCGTTGCTTCGGCTAAATTTAATAGCGCGATACGTCATTGCTACTTTATTCTTATAGGCACGTATCTACCAATATCGATGAAAAAACTGGTTTTTGTATTACCCTGATCACCACTAAGATTTCAATATTTGAACACTTATCACCAGTGGAAACAAGTTTACTATTACTTGGTTTCTGTGCCTATATTATATTAACTTCAACGGTCTTTGTTGCAGCTATCGAGTGAACTGCGGAATAATTAAATTCTAAGGATGTCCAAGCGCGCGCAATAAACACCGATTAAAAGTATTACTAATACGCGATAATTACATAAAGCATATGTATTATCTCGAGAGCGTAACTAATACATGTATTATATATGTAGGTGAATGTATTAGCATGTTTCTCTTTGTATCGCTACTATATTAACCATTTAATCAATTACTAATGTATATTTGCTTGGTGTATGTAAAATGCCTTTTGTAAAATAATACCGACACATAAGTAGACTTAGCTACATAATGTATACGTACAGAACACATAACGTATACGTAGCATGTTACACGTACAGTATCACGTGGATTTCAAGAACAGGCTGATAGAGAATTAGAAATAAACAAGTTAGTAAGTATACGTATGTTATTCTGAATTTAACGATTTTCTATAGTTATTCGCACAGCCATAAATGTTTGTTGGTTTATTCTCAAATTGTGGTAAACATTATACCAACCAATTTAATTTAAAATTCATATTTATTTTCACTTTTTATTTCAGCATTTCATATTAGGCTATCTCTTCCTAAATTCAAACAAAACCTCCAACAAGCATTCTTCAATACGAACGACATGTTTACAAACATTCAAAACATGGCTTTTTCCCGAGCAATGGACTATTAAGAGTTTATTAATTTATGCTGCATTAATTTACTTTGCAATGCATACAGGATGTATAAAAAATTAGTTATAGCAGCAACTGCTGTAAATATTATTAATGATAATAATAAAACTGCAAGAGTAAACAACAAATTTTTTACGCAGAATTTCATTTCTTATCGGATAACTGAAAAATATACAGGGATGTTCAATTTAAAAAATATAAACAATTCAAGTTAGTGCTGAAATGTGATGTGTAATTGTTTTTTTTTCAACACCATTGCAATCAGCGGAAAAATCGCTACATCTTTGCTAATTTAACCAATATCGTAGCTATAATAATAACAAAGTTAGCAATAACTTTGAATAACCTGTATATTGAATTTGTACTAGCAGTACATATTTCGATCGTCTGATGTCCACTCATCAGACGACCAGTGAAGACTAATCATCGTCCTGAAGATGCCGACCGCAGTGTTTGGCGAAACATCGACTTCTATAGGACGATGATTAGTAACGCTGACCACGAGCGGTACCGCGCATCGGCGTAGAATCAGTTCAGACCGAGAGGAACGGTAGTATTACTTCGTCTGCGGAGCAGTACGGACATTTTCGCTGCCGGTCATTTGCGCAATTGTTTATCTGTCGTAGAAAAATTATGATTTCGTCAGCAAAACGACCGCGGTCGGACAAACTTCGAAAATTTATTGCAGAAATTCCAGACTTAATATATGAAGGTGCTAAAATTAAATGTGTAATCTGTAAAATCCCGTTAAGGTGTTGGTCCAGACAACATTGTCTACGACACGTAAATAGTGAAAAGCATGTCTCAAAAAGAAATTGCGCACGAGACAATGAAAAATTTATATTTAATTTATGCGTTACGTTTATCGCATGTAATATACCGTTTAATTTACTAGACAAGGAACCATTTATCTGCTTTTGGAATAACTATGCGGAGTGCGAATTACCAAGTCGAACATCGTTACGAAGAATTGTGCCATCTGCGCGCGAACATTTTTGAACAAAAAATAAAATCGGAGTTGAAAGATCAAAAATTGTGGTTATGTGTCGACGAAACAACAGATCGGAAGAAACATTCTGTTCTTAATGTAATGGCACGCAAATTGGAACCTCATCAATCGGCACCTTCAATTCTATTAGTCTCCAAACGAATACGACAGTGTACTGCCGAAGTAATTTCAAAGTTAGTGTTAAATACATTGGACAAGTTTGAACTTTCAACAAACCAACTCTTGATGTTAGTGAGTGATGGTGCTGCAAACATGCTTTCTGTAGGCCGGTCTCTTAAAAAGCATTCTGCTAATTTGTTACACATTACGTGTAAAATTCATGCTCTCAATCTTGTGGCGGAAAGTATCAGAAAATGTTATCCTGAGGTAGACGCTTTAATAGCGCATACCAAAGCAGTATTTGTCAAATCACCGAAACGTATTCGCGAATTTCACAGACTGTGTCCCCGTATACCAGAGCCACCAGAACCTATTCTAACTCGTTGGGGAACATGGTTGCAGGCCGCATTTTATTATCATAAATATTTTGACAATATTAAGAACGTGGTTTTACAATTCGATACAAAGGAAGCTGCCGCTATCCAGAAATGCCAGTCGAAATTTCAAGATAGTCAGGTTAAAATGGATTTAAAAATCATTCACGACAATTACTTCGGGCTAGCAGATGCAATAGAAAAATTACAAAATCCTGCGGTGCCGTTAGAAGAATCTCTACAAATAGTGCAACATGTTCATGCACAGCTATGCGCGATTGAAGACGCAAAAAATGTTTCTGTTCTAGAAAAATTTGAGTGTTTTTGAGAAAAATTCTGATTTTGGCACATTAAGACACATTTGTGAAGGTGCGTCAACAGAATTGTTAAGTTATTTGAAAGATTATTTTACTTACGCAAATATTACGTCACTAGATGTTTCCTCATGCCGTACTAGTTTTGCCGAAACAACAGTTGAAACATATCTAATGTTGCAGATATTTAACAGGCATTATTCACTTTGTGATTTCACGGAGGACTCTTAAAATGGTAAGTGTTTGAGTACATGTTATTTAATTTTTATTTAAAAGATGAGCGAAATTATTTGCGGCAGCAAACATCTCTATTAGCAGAATAACTCTAGTGGAACGCGAGGCCTGGTCGACTCTACGCTACTGCGCGGTACCGCTCGTGGCCAGCTTTAATGATTAGTCTTCACTGGTCGTCTGATGTCCACTCATCAGACGACTAGTGAAGACTAATCATCGTCCTGAAGATGCCGACCACGGTGTTTGGCGAAACGTCGACTTCGACTCAACAAAGACCACGGCCCATCAGCCCGAAAATATGTACTGCTAGTGCAAATTCAGACACCGGCCGTGAAAGCCTACAGTTATTTTTAACCTGTATATTGCTATAAGGAATACCGTAATAGCTACTAATTTTTATTTAGACAAATTCTGAAACGTTATATCTGTAATTCAAAATTATTTTGCTATATAGAAAGTGTTTAATAAAGAAAATATCGAATTTATATTGAAAAAAAGGTGCAATAGTTTTTAAAGTCCTTGCATTCAGAATAATATTTAATCTCCATGCGCTCAATTCAATATTACTTTGCATTACTTTACATATGTAGGTGTTCAATAAACCTGGTGATTTTTCAGCTATATTCTTTGATAATTACTCGGCCTATTGCAGGTTTTCACAATTTGCTACGAAACTTTACGGTATTCACTATTTGTTTGAGAAATTTATTGAAGAACGGGGCTAGATCCATGGTATCGGATACTTGATTCGGATCCAAGATTTCAGATGAATCGGGTTCACAAGTTGCGGGCAACGGATCCGAGATTGCGGATAAATGATCCGGATAAAAACAGAAAATTATCAAGATCCAGAATAACAATCCTATGACACGCGCGGTTTTCGTACAACAACATTGCTTAGTTCCATATACAGAGGTTTTGGTAAAGTGAGAAGGATGTTCGGCCCATTAAAAGAAAAAGAGTTAGGCCACCAATATTGATAATGATAAATGTTAAAAACGTCTAATATCAAACTAAATTGATGTTTTTTTATTGGGAACAGTTTTTTAATTTATAATTTTCTTATATGAACTCATATATTCAATAAAAATAACCTGAAATATCGCAAACACAATACTCACGGTGTGTTTGCCATACCTACCCCACAGTTCATGCTATCATTATTAACCTGAAATATGTAAACAACTTATATTCTTCAGCATTTGCATTTATAAAATTTTATTCAATGGTATGTATCATATCTTGCTGCTTTGAGGATGCAATTTTCATATAATGCGAAACGAATTGATCAGATTTATGTATTTAGTTATTTCTGCAATTCATTTAGTGTGGCTTCCATATAATGCGGTACGAATTAACCTTATTTGTACTAATTCTGAGTTTGTTATAACATAACACGGTTTCCATACAACGCGGTGCGTTATAGGAAGGTTGGCTGTATACGAAATAGGCTGATAATTTATATACAATGTGAGTCAGTCATCTTCTCGGGTTTAGAAGATTTCTCCAAATAGCATTTTAGTTTAAGATTATATTGAAATACACAGGATGTATCGGCATCTATAGGACCCGCTATTTCTCCGGAAATGCGTATTTCACAGATATGATTTTTTGTATCCTGATTATCTTTCGACCCCGCGGAGGTGGCTTATCTGATGTATGAAAAAGAGCACAATGTAGTGTAGCGATGAAATCGAGAATTTTTAGACGCCAGGTACTTAGTTCTCGAACATCTTTAAGAATCAAATACTGATTCTAGAACTCAGAATTGAGAATCGTAAACATCAAAATGATGCCGGTGTCTTCCACCAGTTTTTCAATTCCCGATTCTCGAACCAGGTTCGAAAATATTCGATATTGAAACATTTCTTCGAAGCCGATATCTGGCTGTAAAAATTTAGTATGAAAGGTACTTAGATCTTATTAAGTACCTACAGATAACATTTTAACGCTTACTAAGGGATTAATTGGTCTAAAAAATAAATCAAGAGATTTAAATTTCGCGAGAAATTAAGCAAAAGTATTACAAACAGGTTCCAGTCAACTAAAGTAACCAAAAATTCATATAAGCAGAAATAAAGAACTGTGATTACATAATGATACGTACTTGATACTAATCAAGTGCGTATCATTCAATATCAAAGAGCCTAATACGGGTAACAGATTTATTTCAACAGAAATAAGTCTTGAAGAAAGAGACGTATTTTATAACTAGGCCTAGCACAGACCGCTTTGCACCAAGAAGTAAGGTTTGCGCGGCCCACGACGCGATGTATGTATACGATGAATCGGCATGAGCTATCTCAGCGACTGAAATTGATTTATTGCAACAGTTTCTCCTCAACCTTTCCCCGTTACACATAATTATAAAGATATATATTGTTATGTTATGTTCAACGTTGTATTTACGACGACAACAACTTCTCTCGGTTGTAATATCGGTACTGACCAAATGTCAGGCTGGCCACTCGTTGACAACCAAATACCCCTCTTGCGGGGATAATTGGTAATTTCTTCGGTACCATCCCCCCTCAGCCAACCGACCTTGGGGCGAGGAAGGTAGAATTTAATTATAAGTCCAGATAACGACGAGTGTGGGGTATCATGGACAATTCTACTCATTTATCAATTTTCCTATTCAATTATTTCTTCCAAATTAATGTAAAAATCGTCTGGAATAAGCAACAACGTAAATTGCAAAGCACAACGGATAATATTTCGTCAATTAAATCTTTATCTGAAAGGTTTCTATAAATTAGTAGTGGATTTTCTCTTTTAAAGCTTGTTGGCAACAATTCGTACCACAGAATCATCAACAAACAACCTCCTGGTTAAGTCACTGCATTCGTTCTCGTATGCTAATATCATTTTTATTGAGAGTCATCGAAAAGGTAGTTTCTATTTGGGCAAATTATCAAAATTGGCTGTGAAAGAAAACAATCGCCGGTCTTTCGCGATTTAAAATAAATGAAAGAGAAACGACGCCCTCAATTTTCATCAATCTTTATTCGGCCTTGGTTGAATCAAAGTTTGTCGTGAATCCAATCCAAAGATAAGTGTTCGTGGTGTATGCAAAGTCATTATAACAGAGAAGTAAATAGGGTTAAATATCCAGAACAGGCAGTTGTGTGTATTTAAACAGAGTGTTTATATACATCGGCGTCGTTCGAAAGTTTAAAGGTTAGTTAATTTATAGAATCTTAAAATTCGTTAATTTGATTTTTATTAAGTTGCAAATTCATTCAAAATTGCCGCAAGGGTATCTAGGGATACTCCCGAACCTACAAAATTCATTAATTAGAGTTAAATTAGAAAATTTAACAAAATTAGAGTAAAAACCCTGAGAAAGATATTTCAATATGTACGTAAGTATGTCTAACGTATGCAAAGAAAATAAAGACCGTTGACTGATAAAGTCACTAAATTTATCAGTGAATTTCCGGATTTCAATTATAATGGAGCTAAAGTATCGTGTGAAGTTCACACAGCGAACATCCTTCACCGAGACATAAATGTGGAAACAGACCTGATGGTGCAAATTTTTCACCAATCTTATCCACGTTGTTAAGAAGTTACGGTTATTTATTATACTATGTTATTTATTGAAGTCAAGCTTTTTATGTGCCGTGTTAAAATTAACATTAATTTTAAAAAGCGATCAATATAAATACATATATTCGTTATTTCTGAAAAACAAAAGTCCTTTTTACTACCTACCTACAGTTACTCATACATTAAGTACAACACATTTTTGAAGAAACTACTTTGTTACTTAATATATTTTGACTTCCTTCGGCGAATTATGAAAATTTGTGATTTTCCTTGGAATTTCCGACGTAACTAAATACTTGAAAAAATTTCGTCCCAGTAAGGAATCGAACCTGACACCTACCGCTTGCCGGACGGGCGTGCTAACCACTACACCACGGAGACCTTGATGCCAGGAACGTTCACTTTTTAATACCTGGTTATTATTTTTAGCTGCAAATATATCATAATATTTTGACAGACAATTTTTAATTCTTACATGCCATGTACACTAATTAATATATTTTGGCTTCCGTTGGTGCATTATGAAAATCTGTATCTGTGGGTATTTCATTGCAATTATTTTACAATAAGTATTTAATTACAATTTACTTTGTTTACTTTTTACGGCTATTACGTTACAACACAACAAATACCGTTCTCAAGCAAAAAAATGGTAATAAAAGCACTTCAACGCGTGCATATACTCGCTAGATTCATCAAACATTTTCATTGCGTTAGTTTTTATCATAAGGAATTGATTTCTAAATTTCAGTTCTGTCGGGTGTGAATCACACGTACACTATTTATAATACGCGGGCCATGCGACTGATCCGATTCTGTCGCGAAGACCGATTATGTCAGACCTATTTATAACTACTGGAAACCATTTTTCCTCGATAGAATAGTGTATACTTTCCGTTATACATTGCGTAGTCCTCGTAGTATATATTCTTTACCAACAACGTACCGCATACTTGAAATCACTTTCCTTAAGTGCACTTATGTAGCAATTTATTAGACATAGAATGTAACATTAGCAGAAATTACGTAAAAAATGGCACCTGTATGACGTTGTACCAGTGTCCTTGAAGCATAACTGCAGATTGATGTGAACGATTAACATTTGAATATTATAACTAGTTTTGCCTTCGAACAATGCATTTTAACACGTGTCACGTTCATATATATGACGTGACGAAATTATAGATAATTTGAAATGCTTGAAGTGCTTCGAGCTGTATGGAACAGTAAATTTCAAATTAATTGCAATTAATAACCAGTTTAAAGAAAGTAATCTAAGATTGTTTTTAACGAATATGGATAGAAGACCATATACGTATAGTAGCAGACAAGTCGTTGAATGTTTTGTAGTAACCTTTTCATTTTAAAATGTTTCTTAGATGAGCTTTGAGTTCAACGTACTTTTTCTGTCGAATTACCATCAACGTCTCATAACTACAATTTATTATGATTTTGTTTATTAAACACCCAAGTGCTATTTCATTTGTTACAGTTAACAGATCTAAGTATTTTTCTCAATAAATTGCTTATTAACAATCAATACCCAAGAATAATGAAGATTATTTCTAAAGATTAAATTTTAAAAAATTTGCAATACAATTAAACTTTTAAATAACTGTTTTTAGAAAAGACAAGGTTGAAAGAAATTTAAAAAGGCGATAGATACTGTAGGAAAACTGTAATACGAGTAAATATTTATATAGACGTGGATTTTTCCATAAAATATAGAAACAACATAAAATCACTAGAACGACGGTTTGGCCAATTTGAATATATGTTTGCTTATGTACATATTACAACCCCACCAACTCAAGAGTTTCAATTAAGGCTGGGAATAATATTCGAATACAATTCGAAGATTCGAATTGGAGCATGCCTTAAATTCGAAGATTCGAATTGGAGCATGCCTTAAATTCGAATATTGGTATATCCGAATATCCGAATATTTGAATATTTGAATACCTTTCGAATAGCTAAATAATTGGATAATACTGGAATAAGTTTGCAAATTACTATTCGAATAACCTAAGCTAAAATACTCCCCGCTATAACATAATATAATTATAAAAAGCGAATGGATGATGTCGCATAAAGATTTGAACGTTTTTTTATCAAAGACGGCCTTCTTTTTACTTTGTTTGATGCGTTTTATTTATTTTCTCTTACATCTTTATAATAAATAAATAAATTTGTATTTTATGTATGTCTTTTAAATAGATGTATTTCCTATATCTATTGTTCTTTTTTATTTTTTACTATCCTAAATATACATACATATATGTTTTTTTTTTATATTATACATATGTAAGTTAAAAAATTCCCAGCTCTAGTTTCAATGCTTACACTTTCTGGGATATAATTACTATTTTTTTAGTCTTAAATATGACATCGTTCATATAATATATAATAGAAGTAAATACTGATATATCGCCTTCGTGAAATCAATATTCTCCAGGCCAGCATTTTGAATCCCCAGATATTCTTCATCTTTGGCAAAAATGAAATATTTCAATTTACCAGACGCGACGTGTTTACCTCTTATGATAATTACGGTATGTTGGAAAAGAACAAAGGGGCTGTCAAATAAATTAGTAGCCGCCACAACAATGCGTATATGGGAGTTTCAACTTTACACAATTCGTATTTTGAGGCGGGAGGGTTAATATACGAGACAAATAGACCTAAAACTTAGGCATCGGATGCAATAAAAAAATAATTGAAACGAGACCTGTACTGATGGAATGCAAGAGAGAAAGTAGGAAAGAAGAGGAACAAATGACGCGCGACGTCACTTCTTTGTGTGTGCATACGTGTTTGTATTATGGATTTAATAAAGCAGTCAAGTCAACAACCCGACATCTTGGTGTTTTCTTTTTGTTTTTTCGTGCTCATTTTAGTGCTAGGCTTTACGCGCTACAGAAAAGAAGGGTATAGTATGGAAACGTCGAGGCGCTTAATTAAGAACGTGTGGAGAGCTTTAAAACTGCTAAAAGACCGACTGTAGTCATTTGGGAGCGTTTGTATATGAATTTATATTACTGAACTTACAATTAGTTTGTATATTATGCGAAGTGAATGACCTTTAAGGTCGTCTTTTATATGAATTGTTTACATTATATTTTATTGACACTTTGAGTTAACACAATAAACTTATCTCAAACATATATAACAATAACAAGTATTTTCGCAGAAATCAGCTTCTTCTATGTATAAAGAGACTTAATACACTTGCTCGATTTAATAGAACGAAACTTAAAGTTTGTAAAGAAAAAGAAAAGGTTATTAAAAATGTACATATTTATCTATCAATAAATTACAGAAAAATAACCAAGAATCACCAAAAAACAAAAGATCGAATTATAAAGCATAGTAAACAGTGAAATATTGCAATATAAGCAATAATTAGTACATTACATAGATTGAACAAAGTATTATAGATAGATAGATTAAATAAGAAATGTCCAAAGAAACAGAAGCATTAAATAATTAATAAAAACAGCAACAAATTGTTTTTTTTTTCAGATTATAACATTATTATTATTATTATTATTTTTGCATTAAGGGATCAAAACCCATCAGCCACATTACCATCGCAATGTATCAAATTATAAAAAACTTCACCTATTAAATTGTAATTCGACAGTCAACGAGAAACTTAATAAGAACTCTGTAAATTTCAATGTTGTTAGACCTTAGTAGTAGTATTATAGAAGTGGGTAAGGCTACTTTATGTGCTACTAAATTCTCAAAGAGATTTCGTCTTTGGTGCTCATAGACGCGGCATGCTAAAATAAAGTGATTTAAATCACCTACCTCATATCCACATGTGCAAGCTGGAGAATCCAAAATCTTTAATTTATGTAAATGTGAAGGGGAGCAACCATGTCCGAATTTCAATCTAGCAACAACAGAGTATTCGTATCGTGACACTCTAGAGTTACTATGCCAACGTGTATGAAAAATCGAGGGCTGTTATTATTATTATAACATCAGTTTTTAGTGAAATTCAGTACCAAATTTTAGACGCTAAGAGATCGATGTTTGGATCGCTCTGAAGTAGAAGCGATATTCACATAGGTATATACACTACCGTATAAGTATTTGGGTACCTCAAATTTCAAGGTAAATCATTAAATATTTAAATGGAAATATTAAAATATGTATTTGGTATTTAAGTATATGCAAATATACAACTTTAATAATTAAAATTATTTGTATTACCTAAATTTTAGATTCGTCTATGTGACCTCCTTTACTTTTAATGATTGCGTCGCATAATCAGGGCATTCTTGCAATTAATTTTAACAATGTCTCCGGAGTTATTCGAGCCCATGCTGCCTGTAATTTGTTCTACATGTCATCTGCTAAAGTTGGAGCAGTTTTTCTTATTTCCCGATCGAGTTCTTCCCATAATAACTCGATGGAATTCAAGTCCAGGCTTTGGGGTGGCCATTTCATGATTGTCAGTGTCCCTTCCTCTCCAACTGTTCAAAATATTGCTTACATAATTTTGAAGTGTGTTTTGAGTCATTGCCTTGTTGGAATACAAAATTCGGACCCAAAATTCTTACACCGGAGGGTATTTCATTTTTTACGTGATCACCTGCGGATGTACCAGCAAAACCCCAAATCATTACCGAACCACCGCCGTGTTCGATGGTAGAGACTATGCATTGCTCTAGTGCCCGTTCACCTACAGATCTTCTTACAAACACTCGTCTTCGCGAACCGAAAATCTAGAATTTGGAAGGTTCAAAAATGAATTATATAGGCCCTGAACCGGGTCTAAGTATTACCAAGAGTGCAGTGCGTTGTGCAGTTAATGAGTGGATCATAACACAACACCAATTAAATTGGAAACATACAGCTGGACAAAAGCACAGCAAACGGATGATGGGAAGACCGTCGCAACATCTAACTGCTGACCTGCTTGAATTAAGCAAGATACAGCTTAGGGCAGCAACATGTCTATTAACAGGATATTGCTGTTTAAGAGGCCACTTGCATAAGATGGGGATCTACAAAGATGAACCCTTATATAGACTTTGGAATGAGGAGGAGGAAACAGCCCCTCATATTATTTTCGAATGTGCAGCGCTAGCTCAACGCAGATTCGCTATGCGAAGCACAATTGAACTACCAGTGGAGAAAGCTTAACTACATAAGCTCTTAAACCTGAGAGCGGGAACTAACCTGTTCAAGTAAAACAAAACCGAAGCAGGAATAATACAATAGGCTACTAAGCTTCAGTGTTAGAGATGTAAAGACCAGCCCTGCTTTGGTAGGAAAATCAATCAATCAATCAATCCTCTTTATAAGTGTTTACAAAAAAAAAAATCGATCTTGATACAATACTGCTGTTTACATACCATCCTTCAACTACACGTAAGTACTGACTTACGTTTAATGTTTCTTTTTCGACTGAGCTGGCCCCTGTACACCAAGCAATGTCTAAAAAGTATTATGTAGGTAAAAATATTTCTCATTGCATAAATGATTTGTTTCTGACGTAAGCATACTGTTTATTACTGGTACCTGCATTTCGTCCTACCTGTAAGTTATATAATAGCTAGCATCATATTACACTTTAGAAAGTTTTCAAGATCGATTCCCTAGGATTACTCCTGTGTTCACATTAGGATAAAAAATCACCATTTTATTCAATATTTAATTCATATACATAACCTCAACTATTTATTATAAAAATGCATTCTGCAGATCAATATAGTAACTATTTTATTTTTTCTGACTGGAAATATTGATAAGTAATTTGTATGCAAAGTTGTCTGTCTTTATCTTCTTTTGTCGTGTACGGTATGGTACCAACCGGTAGAAAACTTTAACGATAACTCAGATAAGCAAAAGACCCTCAACATCGAACAATAACACTAGTATGGCGGACAGGATGTAATAATAAATAGTAATAAATATTTAATCTATTGTTTAAAGAACTAAACAAACATTCGTTGCTTTGAAGTGTATTGTTTGATCGCTTGCAGTCTCTATAAACGGAGTACAATTAGTATTTTAGGAAAGACAGTAACAGAATTTTATAATATTTGCGATGTTAGAATTTCCTGTTTGTGTCATGCAATAACTTCCTCAGCGTCTAACACAAGAAAAAAACGATAAATACTTATTATTAGAGTTTATTAAAAAGGTGGTACCGGATGGCAGTAGCGTAGCGGTAGCGGCGTAGGTAAGGATAATTTTCAACTCGTAGTCGATCTCGACAGTACCGCGAGAGAGTTCAAAGCGACAATACGTTGCGCGCTGCACGCCAAATAAGTACGCGGAGATGGGACGCCCAAAGGGTGTAACGTTCCCTTCGAATTGAATAATGTCTCAGGCATTTCCGTGGATTGGAATATAGAAGTCCGCATATTTATTAGCGGATTGTTAAGTCGCGATAGGTTAGAATGTAGAAAACATTGTAAAAGTAAACGTCATGTATTGAATTTAAGAACCAGTATTCCATACTGGCAATTTTTATATGATTTTATTTTTATGTTAAGTGTGTGCAACATCTCATAACATCTAGTATCTAAACACTTTCGTCTTTTTTGAGCTAAGTACGTTCCCTCATGGAAGCTCCCAACATCTATGCAATTACGATACAATTTGCCACGTGTGCAAGGTACAGTAAAGGAATGTATAAAAGACGAGTTGAGAAATAAGAAAATCTGCCTATGTGTGGATGAAACAACTGATGCTCAGAAACACAGCGTCATTCATGTTGTAGCGCGTCCTTTAAAACGTGATGGTCCATCAGCTTCATTATTGTTATCCAGCAAAAGGATTCAGACAACTTATGCAGAAACCGTTGTCAAGATAATAAAAGATTCGTTGAGAGAATTTTGTATCACAGGAACCCAAGTCACAATGTTCGTTACTGACAGAGCCGCAACAATGCTGAGAGTTGGTAGGATGTTGAAAATATGCTTTCCGACTCTTCTTCACATAACATGCCTCATACATGCATATCATCTCGTAGCAGAAACCATTCGAAAGAAGTATCCGATGGTGGATAAATTAATAGCATTTACCAAAAAAAGTGTTCACCATACACATCCGTGTACACATCCGTGTATTCAAACAATTGTGTCCGAAATTACGTCTCTTTTCATGGCGGGTCGGGCCGGGCCGGGCCTAAAATTGTACGGGCCTGACGGGCCGAGAATGTCTTATTAAATACACGGAAATGGATATAACGTATGCAATAAATGCTGTTTAGTTTTTACGCATCATTTGTATTAACAATTTTAATGTATGCAATGTTATGTTACGTTTTCTTTTGGTTTCATACAATATAGTATACAAAAACAAACAAAATAAATGTTTCATCCTACTCATTATAATTAAAGAATGTTTAGAAATAGACGGTGCAGATATAATTACTTAAACAGGCTAAAATAATTTAGACGGGCTAAACGGGCCTAAATTTCCTAACGGGCCGGGCCGGGCAGGCCTTGTGAACGCAACGGGCGGGCCTACTCCATGCTGTAACGGGCCACGGGCGGGCCGGGCCGTGACAAATAGGCCCGTGCAGTGCTCTACTTCTGCTACTGCTCAAATTTTATGTATATTTACAAGGCTGATCGATAGCTATTTGTTGTCATCGACAGACGTAATTTTAAACACACTTTGCTTTTATTTTACAAAAATGTTGCGAATTTCCAAACGTTTTTGTAAGTTATTTCATCCACGCTGTAATAATTTACAAGTTGTACTGTAAATTTTTACATGGACTTTGCGATTATTTGCATAGGCTATTATAAATTGCTACATAGACATGGTAATTATTTGCAAAGAGTATTGTACGTGCCACAACACACGTGCAAATTAAAAATTATCTAATTACATTTTTCTTGGAAAGTTATTACATTATGAATATAAAAATAACTAAATAATCATGTCACTTACCACATTTAATTTTAAACCCACTCTTAACACATTTAATTATTTTATACCATAAAAATTCTTCATAATCGTTTAATTTCAACTTATTTACGACTTACTACATATGTATATAGACACATACACACCAACTTTGTTATTTACTTTATTTTATGTAAAAGATACGAAATAATAAGGATATCTCTTAAATTTCTTATAGATTAGCCTGAAGATGACTTCTTAATCGAAATCGGTGGCGGGAATATAAATAAATTTCGTGGTATTGAGATGCAATCTGTATCTTTCCTAACCTATATAATTAAATAAAATTCATATGAATTCAGAGCAGGTATTTACAAAGAGGTAATAAAACGCAGCGTTTCGTGCGAGGGGGCATGCGTGCGCATCACGCTATGCAATGCATTTTGTAAAGATCATGTACACTGACAGTATTATATTATGTCTCCCCCTTGCGATGATGTATCTATACTTTCTACCGCGCGCCATAAACCGTATGATTTACATTCTGCATTTAGGTATTACCGTTTTAGTTTACGATTCATAGATAGATATTCCCAATAAAATTCATGCTGTGCTTTTGTTAAATGATATTTATAAATGTAACTCCAGTTACATGTTTCGGATATTTTATCCACCTGATTGCTAAGAATGTATCAATAAAAGTATTGGAACTAATTGTAATGATTATGTTTAATCTTCCTGTTCCTTCTCTTGTATATACCTATCGTTGCTTGATACACTACCGGCCATTGAAGTTAGGAAAAATATTAGAATTTTAAAAAATTGAATTTTTTCAATATTCAATAGTCTTATTACTGTAAAAACTTCTGCGATAATAATATTTATAATATTATGCCATTATATATAATAATAGTATTCCAGATGGAAATTCTCATTAGAATAAATGCTATAGAGAAATTTCAATTTATCCTATTTGCGGGTAGTAAAATCGTTAGAACCGGTACTGTTTACATATTTACAAAAGAGGGAGTCTCGGAGTGGGTTTCGGGGGTCGTCAAATGTAGCTGTGTGTCTTCGATTATAATTGGGAGTAATTCTTATCATACCCACTGTGAACCAGATACGGATGTTCGGTTGCACTGCTTGTGGAAGTAATGTTAAAGTAAGTAAGTAAGTTAAAATGCCGAAAGGAAAGCCTATAACTATAGAATGAAAGAAAGTAAAACGCGGTGGTGGTTTGGGGTTGTTTTAGTAGTGCGGGGCCGGAGATCTAGTAAAAATCGACGGTATTATGCCAAAAAAATTATAGATGAATATTAGAGGAGAACGCTGTGACATCCGGATTGCTGTTAATTGGGGAGAACTTCGTGTTTACGGTTAATAACAACCCCAAACATACAGCACGAATCTATAAAGATTTTCAAACGTCTCAAACAGAAAAGTACGTTTTGCAAATCATGCCGTGGCCTCCGCAGAGTCCGCATTTGAACCCCATCGAATTACTGTGGGATGAGCTTGACAGATGAATGTCCATCTTCGAAAGAGCACCTGTGGCGACTTCTCCAAACTGAGTGGAACATTTCCGGTGAAACAAAAGTAACAGAACGCATGCCACGAGTGGTCCGGGGAGTATTACAAACCAAAGGAGGCTTTTTTGATTGCAAAAGATATTTTAATGAGAATATTTTGTTTTATTTTATGTTTTTCTTCTTCTTAATTGCTTATGTTTTTATTTCTAGCAATAAATTTTTGTATTATTACCGTTTTTATTTGCGTTTGCAATAATTCAGTAGTTATCCTAACTTCGAAGCAGCACTTAAAGCTAAAGTGGTAGGTATCTAATTGGGACGTATGAAATACTATATAACGCATACGGATTCTTATTAGAGAGTATAGTATACTGTCTATATGGCAGATATCAAAATAGTCAAACGCTTACCAACTCACGTTGATTTTGTCATCTAGGCATTTTCAAGAAATTTTCACTTGTTTCAACTCTAACTACACATATTGTTTGAGTAGTTAGAATCTGATTCAAAGATTCAATGTCTGATTCAGGATTATCTAAATACTTATTGAAATAACCCATCTGCGAATCGTAAACTAATACTAACACATGGGCTGAAAAGTCCCGGGCCTAACACATAGATGGCGCTAGTTTTATTGCATTCACCTGTTTTGCAGTTAGTACTAACCTTAAAAAGACAGCTGTTAAAATTTCATGATATTCTATTCATTAGTTTGTGAGTTATTGTGCTAAGAGTGACGCTACTTTTGTTATTTCCAAAACAATGGATCAAAAACAATTTCGTGTTTTAATTTTACACTGCTTCTTGATGGGAAAAAATACCGTTCAAGCGAAGCAATGGCTTGAAAAGTGTTATGGGGACTCCGCTCCATCAGAAACAACAATAAAACGTTGGTTTGCTGACTTCAAACGTGGTCGTAGAGACACCGATGATGCAGAACGCAGTGGACGTCCAAATGAGGCGGTAACACCAGAAAACATCAAAAAAAATCCACAAAATCGTTTTGAATGATCGAAAAGTGAAGTTGCGTGAGTTAGCTGACATCGTAAAGATATCAAAAGAACGTGTTGGCTTTATATTGCATGAGCATTTGACTATGAGAAAGCTCTGTTCAAAATGGGTGCCGCGTTTCCTCACTGTTGACCAAAAACAAGAACGTGTTGATGCTTCTGAGCAGTGTTTGGCCATGTTTAAACGTAACAAACCGGAATTTTTGCGTCGATATGTGGCAACGGATGAAACATGGATCCATCACTTCACTCAGGAATTAAAACGATCGTCATCTGAGTGGACAGCAACTGGTGAACCTTGTCCAAAGCGCCCGAAAGCACAACAATCGGCTGGAAAGGTTATGGCCTCGGTATTTTGGGATGTGCGTGGTGTAATATTCATCGACTATCTTGAGAAGGGAAATACCATCAACAGTGAATATTATATAGCGTTACTGGAGCGTCTGAAGGCCGAAATTGCAAAGCAACGTCCGCATATCGCGAAGAAAAAAATTTTGTTTCATCAAGACAACGCACCGTGTCACAAGTCAATCAAAACAATGGCAAAACTACATGAATTGAACGTCGAATTGCTCCCACATCCACCGTATTCGCCAGATTTGGCTCCCAGCGACTACTGGCTGTTCGCAGACCTAAAAAAATGCTCGCCGGTAAGAAATTTCGCTCGAATGAAGAGGTTATCGCTGAAACTGAGGCATATTTTGAGGCAAAAGATAAATCGTTTTTACAAAAGTGGTATTGAAATGTTAGAGCAGCGCTGGAATGATTGCGTTGTTCTTGATGGAAATTACGTTGATGAATAAAGCTAATTTTGAACAAAAAAAAACGTGTTTTCTTTGTCAGGCCCGGGACTTTTCAGCCCATGTGTTATAATAGATATATTATGTTTATCATTACAAATAAATAATAGGATTGTTCTCAGAGCAATCACAAATTAGTCAGACGTAATTTGATTGGTAGAAAGAAATTCACAACTAGAATCCAATTGATATCAGGCTATTTGATTGGCTCTGCCGCTCTGATTAGTTTCGCAATTACTTTGCGAACAAACTATATAATGTCCTTCCCTGCCCTTCTTCTCCCTGTGAATCCGAGCTGAACCGAAGCACTCGGCCTAGCGTGCGGAAGATAGTATCGATATTTAGTCGTCGCAAGGGGGAGACATAATATAGTACGGGCAGTGTACATGATATTATTTATTTAATGTGGGTTTGCTTAAAGTTTTGTAATTTTCTACAGCTTCTCAGGAAATCCACGTACATTCATATGTGCAATTACATTACATAAGTTTACAGCGTTAGTCGATGCGACTGCTTTGTAAATATACATACATTTTTTACAGTGTTTAGTGCTAACAAACTGTTAAATGGAAAGTACCTATAGTGCTTCTTAATATTTTTATATTAAATATTTGTTAACCAATTAAAATAAAAGTTATACTATATTGTTATAAGAAAAAGGACTCCAAAGTCGATGTATTACTACTGTTGTTATCCTGCAATTGTTTATTCATCTACAATAACTTCTATTTTAGTGTTTTACATGCCTGACAGATGTTATTTTAATCTTCTGTTAATCGGGCGGACATCCATGCAGATATGCACGTTGACAACGAAATTTGATTTAATGGCGTATTTAATAGTGAAGGCCATATTTCATAGACACATTGCCGAGTAGCCATACTAACCAGGATTACGCAGGAATCCATATTAACTGAACTTTGTGGAGTATATTTGACATGTACTATAAACAGACGAATTAAAATTCGGAATTTTTAAGACAAAGTAGAAACAATATTAAAGGAAACTTAGGTGAAACTTGTAACTGATGAGATTTACATTCAACTCTGAAACATGGTAAACGAACAATTTATATGTGGAGTTGTTGCCTTAATGCGAATTGAAGTGCGATTAACAGTAGCGCGAGATCTAAAACTCAAAAATATACAATTTCGACAGGTAATCTTATTTTCCACCACGCTAACCAGCTAAAATATACTGTCCGTATTGCAAAAACTATTTACAAGTAGTTGTCAGCAAGGAATTACTGAAACAATGTCACCCATGTTATTGACAATATTTATGATTATTAGTCCAATTAAGGTATAGTGAATTTCCAAATTATTTATTATTTTGCAGGTAGAATGAAACAGCAATCTTAAAGATTTTATTGCCAAATTAATTGAAAGCTTCTATGGCATATACATGCTTTTATGTTAGCAAAAGCCGGTTATACACGTTGTTAGAAAAGTCAAAAACGTACACCATTTGTTCCACAGCTTTTCTCCGAACAAGAGAAATGTTCATTTAAGGAGATTATGGAGGGATTATATGACATACTCCATACATGTATTTGTATACTTTAACCAAACATTTTACATACTGACGTATTGTCACTCATTCTCTGTACATTTTCTCTCTGTAAACTTTTCTTTCTTAACATTTTGTTCGGTAAAGAACGATTTCGTCCACATTAAAAACCTGTCTAGCGTCAAACTTATTTACTATAAGTTCAATTCTTTTAAAACATACTTCTTCGTCGTTCATGTTTATATCTTTACAGAAACGCAGATATTATGACGGCGACGCTTCTGTTACGAATCATCAATCTTCATGTAAGTACTTTAACGGTCTATGTTTTCCGTATTTCATCTTTATTTTTTGTAATAGTTGCGGTTTATGTTTTACCAAATTAAAAATTCTGAAGTAAATTACCTACTTGTACTCTGCTTTTATTTTCACAAATATTTATTACATCAACCTTTCTTTTTAAAATCAATGTAAGCTTCAGTTTTGATGCTACTGTGTAACGCACACTTTGCAAGCACCTATACTAAGTAGTTATTTTGCATTGAAATACGGTGTATCTGTAATTTTCTATTTTTAAATTTCTACAATTTGGCATCCAATTAGCGCCTTTCTACTCGATCAGGACTTTGCTAAACTCTGTTGCTAAAGCTCTTAAGTTTATTTACAAACTTTATGGGTACTATAAATTAAATCTATCTCTAAAACCTTCACCATACTTGCATAATGTGACTGTTAAAGCAAATTTTATAATTACTCCATTGATAATTAAACCGTAATCAATAAAAAATATCTACCAAAATTCGAAATGCTACGTCAATAAAACAATAGTTTATCAATAATGTTCTTACTCTTTCCTACCTGCAATAAAATATAATTTTATTGAAATTTTCGGTATTTTTCAATAACGTTTATAGAGTACAAGGCCATTTTCATTTCGGAAAAACAGTTAGATAACGAATTATTTTGTTTTTCTCTTTTTTTTTAACTTCCGGTAAACACAATCACATACTAATAGATGGTCACTTAATTCCCACAGAAACCTTTACGTGTATCTCATAAAAGCATAATACTGTACTTATGTTTCAACATCGCAAACAAGCAATTACATCGAAAGCACCTTTCAATTACTTTGACACACTTCTTTGGAGATAGATTATGTAAAACGCTACTTCTACTGAAGATTCACTTACCCATTATTTCATCTGTATAGGCGGTAAGGTAAAAACAGTACTTCACATCCTTTTCCAATACTAACACCTTGCACTACTACTTCGAAAATTATTTTCAATTACAAACTACATAACGACACAACATTTTCCCTTCTATTGCTGAGGAAATCACATATTTAGCTTTCGCAAACTTTGCACATTGTCCGACAATCGAAAAATATATGTAAGCAATAGTTAATGATTTGTAAAATCGCAATATCACACGTTTACATGCAGATGTCGCAGTTTTTATATTTGACGTTTAATAAATGGTATACAGCTCCATCGACTAATTTCTTGTATAACCAACGTGTCAGCGTAAACACTAGCTGGACACTCACCAGACTGACAGCGAGTAAAGTTGAATTCGTTCGCCTTCGACACGAACGAGAGATTACGATCCTCCGATGTTGGTAAACTGAATTCTTAAAATTCCTGTTCTTTCATGATAAATTGTGAAGAAAATGGGAGTAGCTATATGCAGGAGTCGCTTGTCTTACTTCAATTGTTCGTGTAAGATTTCATTGTTATCGCTGCCCAGCTGCGATTCTTCGTCATTAAACAATAGTACTTCGTATGTACGTACAAACGGTGAGCAATTTTCATGTACGGCGATATATTGTTATCAACAAGATTATAAACATTGCGTTAAGAGATATTTTGACATTGTAACATTTAATTTTCTCTATCACAAAGAGATAAATTATGTTTTCATTTCTTAAGATATTCTACAAATAACTCTTCATTTTAAACCGAAAAAGTAACAAAATAAGTAGTTGCTAGTAGATGCTTAGTAAAAAGAACCGGACTTATAACAACTTTCACCCTACACACCTTTATTACATTAAAGATCCTGTTTTCTTGAACTGTTTAAGAGTACACTTTTATCACTTCGTAAAGAATGTTGGTTTTGCTTCATATACATACATATGTATGGCCTTATTTTTTTAGTACTGGCATGGTTAGTTTATGCCTGTTTTTTGTAAAATAATCACCTCATTCATTCAAATAAATATAGCTGTGACAGTCGAATTACAAGGAAGCAAAGAATATTACAATTAACGGACTTCAGGACTAAAGTATCTACCACCAATTAGGGGGAGCAGTGACGCCTCAACTATCAATAAACAACTGAACAATGCCAGTATTTTCATTTCATTCAATGTGCGAAAAAAAAAATTGGGGACTTTCCGTAACCAAATGGAGACAACTAAACTACACCGCAAAAAATGTTTGGGGATTTTCGAAAATGAAATTTCACCATCGATTTGTCAAGGCTATCACCAACATAAATGCATATGCTCAAGTTAAAGAAAAAGCGAAGGATAGTGAAGTGAATGGTTTGAGCTGCATTTTTAAAAAGAATCAAGAATCACTTTACTTTAAAATAAGTAGGATATAAATCATACAACGGCGTATTTACGAAATGTGTAATAAATAACTAAAAAAATATATTAATAGAGTTGTACATTAGACAGCGAAATGATATTGTACAATCGTTTTCAATATCATCCTATAAATATTATTTGCGCAATAATATTGATAGTTGTGGCCCGCTTAATGTAATTTCCTAGGTGTATTGCACGATTAATAGATAGATGCTCGTAGGTGCACGCAGGGCCGTGCCGTATGGATGCGCGAAGTGTGCGTTGCATACAGGCGGCCAATGTAAAAGGCGGCATCGGTGGCAAGTAATCAACAAGGAAATCGAGCCGTTAGGTGGCACGAACTGAGTAAGCAGAAATCAAAACAGTCTGAGGGATATAAATTATTGACTGTTTAGTCTTACGACAAAAAAGTGTTTGTAAAGAATTGTGTATATTATTTTATGTTATTTTATTTTTTCGCCAGTTGATCATTGTCATTAGAAATAAGGAGGGGAGGCAGCAAAATATTTTCGCACACAGGCGGCCAAGTTGTTTGGAACGGCACTAGGTGCACGTAATTGATCGGTGGGCTCGTGCCGTATAACAGGAAACACTATAAAAGAGGGGGAAAAGCCGACCGTTACCTGAACATAAACTTGTAGTGAGTAAGAGCTAAATCAAACTGAGTCCACAGTCAATCCGGTCAATGCAACTGACGCTACGATATTTCTACTGAATTCCAGATTCGAATACTATAAACAATATCATCAAAATAAACGTTAACGCTCTTCCATTGGTTGAAAAGGTAAAAATCAAATAGCTTGGAAGACCTGCGTTCGTACTAAAATTTACATAACAAAACGGGGTTGGCATTCGTACTTTTACATGGTATTTTTGAAGGTTATTTATTAAAATGTTAATAGATCTGTGGTTTCCTGTGTCCTTAACTACCGCCGAATTAATCGCTGCTTTTCCACTCTTAAAGGCATAGAACTATTTTTAAGAAACACAATTAAGAACACCTTAATTGTAATATAATGATGTCAATTAATAATAATAATTTCATTCACAGTATCAGTAATTTACACGAAAAAGTTATAGAACATTCCATTTCTCAAAGAGAGAGAAGGCTTCAGTTTGTATACAAACAATAACACTGTGCTAGTTGCAAAATGCAACAAGCTGGGCACCCAGGGGGGTAAGCCTAATTCGAGTACGCTGAAACCAATGGTGCCAACCGTTTTTTAAAGTTAGCCCGCGTTTTCTGGAATTTTCTGGAAAATCTGATCAATAGCCGAAGAGCTTTCTGGAACCTTCGGAACCTTCTAGAACCAAAAATGTCTGCCACATGTGCTTGTGGAATACCCGTTGCCGGCGACCAATATAACGAACGGAACTGGCCTTTACGTGAGGAATTTAGATTGCCACAAAGCAACATTATTGAGATTCCACTTGTGCCGATCGAAAAAGTTTTGTTACCACCACTCCACATCAAACTAAGAATTGTTAAAAACTTCATAACAGCATTGAACCTGGAAGGAAATGCATTCAACGAATTGCGTTGTATTTTTCCACGGTCAAGTGGGATGGAAATAAAAGAAGGTAGATGTCTGAATCTAAATGTTGATCTATTGAAATTTCATTTTGTATTATATTTATTTGACAGGAATATTTAATGGGCCACTCATCGTTTGATGAGGGACAAAAGATTTGAAAATTTATTTACATGGAGCTTGTGACATGGGATTGTGTGAAAGCGGTTATTGACAATGTTTTCGGAATTCATCGATCCGAAAATTGGCGCATACTAATTGAAGACATGCTCACTGCTTTTAACCGTTTAAATGTTCGAATGTCATTAAAAATCATTTTTTGCATTCTCATGTAAAAAAATTCGCCGAACAATCACCAAACGAATCCGATGACCATGACGAGCGTTCATCAAGTGACGGCGAGGCTCGAACATTGGTACGGTGGCAAAAAGCTACATGCTCCTTTGGGTAATATTTTTTTGGAATTTACAAGAAGACGATACGAAAGAATCAGGGTAATCATAAAATGAAAAATGAAAAAATCAAGAAAAATTTTTTTTTTGTAAAACAATAATGAAAAATCGATTGAATCGCTTCAATTTGTTTCAAATAGTTTCTATTCGATGTGTATTCGTCGATACGATGTCTATTCGACCGATTCCCATCGATTTAAATTCAATAAATGGTCGAAAAATGATAAAAATTACCTAAAATTTTTGAATTGAAATTGCTCGAAAACGTGAGCTAACTTTTAAAAACGGTTAGCACCAGTGGATTCGGCATGCTCCAATTAGGTTCACCCCCCGGGTACCCAGCTTGTTGCACAAAAAGTCTCCAATTCCAGGCACAGTGTAATTTTTATTCATTAATACATTATTGTACTTTCTATTTTGTTGTTGTTTCTTTCTAACTTTTATATGGATTCACTGTTTTGTGTTTAAATTTGATAATGTTCTCGTTGGAGCATAGCGAGTTTTTAAAAAATTTTTCACTTACTACTATTTGTATTTGTTAAACCATGAGAGAAATTAACCCTTTCGCTCCTGGCGTGTACATATGTGGACGTTAACTTCAACACTATGCCCATATATGTATCTACAATTTACTTTGACTATTGACTACTGTTGTCCACATGGGTACACATATATTTGAAGGTGTTATCGCTACGCAGAAAGCTATCTGTGGAGTAATTGATGAACCAAAAATCGAAATATGAGAATGATACCTGTACTGATCTGCTTGTCACTAACCCTCTGACACTGTTTCATTATTTTGTCGTTTTTCTAAAAACATTTTGTTTTGTGTTACGTTTAGATTGTGTGTGTGTTACTAATTGTTTTTTTTTCAACTTTACATTGCGTTTCAACTTTAGTTATTGTGTGAAAAGTGAGTGTGCACGTATGAGGAGAGTGGTAGGATAAAGACGGAAGTTGGTAGAGACTTTTCAATTATTTATATATTTCATTTTATTTATCTTTGTTGCATTTTTCAAATTTATAACCAGCGGTAAATATAATATTTTAGCTTGTCGTTTTAAATAATTGTATAACATTTTAGTCACCAAAAATGAGTGTTAAGAAACAATTATCAAATGAAGGACCCCTCGAACTCATAGAACAAGGATTCTCAGACATTGAGTACATTTCTGATGATGCAGAAACCTATGGATGCTGAATTTATGATCAATAACGAGCTAACTGCAAAAAAGGACATACATTGGCGAAAGAACATTACGTATATAACTCCAAAATTTCAGTTTTATGAGAAATTAGATACCGACGTAATAGAATTGGAAAATCCAATCTCTTGCTACGGAAAATATTTTTCGGAAAATTTGTTCAATCGAATGGCTAATTATACCAACTTATACGCGGTACAGAATAATGTTCGATTCGTACCAACAACTGTAGAGGAGCTGAAAACAATGGTTGGCATGCATATTGTTATGGGAAACTTACACTACCCAAGAATAGAAAACTATTGGCAACCCGACCTTAGAATTACAAAAATCGTCGATGCGATGCCGAGGGATCGCTTTTACAAACTAAGACAAAACATACATTTTGTTGATACAATGATGGCGAATCCAAACGATCGTTTTTGGAAAGTTCGACCTTTGTACGATTCTGTTAGAGAGAGACTGTTAACCCTTCCATTGGAAGCACACGTATGCGTGGACGAACAAACAAAGGTGCTCTAAATGTGAAGCAATACATGAAAAATAAGGAAAACCCGTGGGGAATAAAAATTTACGCACTATGTGGTGCTAGTGGCCAGATGTATGACTTCTTACTCTATCAAGGTTCAGCAATCGAGCTCAACCAAACACATTTGTCTGTATTTGGTCAAGGAGGTTCAGTAATAATAAAACTCTGTGAATGAATTTCAGTACTTAACATTCGACTATATTTCGATAATTTTTTTCGAACTATAACATGCTGCAATATTTACGGAATAGAAATATTTATGCAGTTTGTACAATAAGGGCAAATCGTTTTAAGAATTCCCCTTTTTCTACTGATAAAGAAATGAAACGACAAGGACGCGGCACCACCGAAGAACTTATTAGTTTCGATGGCGAGGTAATTCTCACCAAATGGATTGACAATAAACCCGTCATAATGGCTTCCAATTATATGGGGTTTGGAACAACAGACATACGCCGTACGTGGGATAGAAAACAAAAGAATTATATAAATGTGGATCGACCAGAGTGTGTAAAAAATTATAATCAATACATGGGTGGTGTGACAAACTCGATTTTTTGATTACCATTTACTGGACATTTATTCGGTCGAAGAAATGGACTTTACGAATGCTTACACATGCCATCGATTTGGCATGTGTAAATGCTTGAAAGAATGTCGAAGCACTTGGGATTCCAAAACAAAGAACTTTAGATTTACTGCATTTTCGAGCACAAGTTACAGAAGCATTTATTTCAATGGACAAAACGACGTCAAAGAAAAGAGGGCGCCCATCTACTCTAAGCACCGAAACTTCTTCTAGGAGGCAAAATGTAGAAGTTCAGCCTATAAAAGAAATACGTCTGGATAACATAGGCCATTTATCAATTACTGATGGCAAAGATGTTGCGAGTCGTTGCAAATTTCCAGCCTGTACATCGAAATTACGAATACTATGCGATAAATGTAAAATTCATCTTTGCCTAACTAAAGTTAGCATGTTTTTATAAATACCATACTATGTAAGTAGTGATTATTGCTATATGTATTTCTAAAAGCAATTGATGGCTTTCAATTATCCTAAAAAATAACAAAATAAACAATAATAATTATCATCTTGACATTTTTTCTTTTGCTACATTTTCCCCTTTTGCTACATTTGTGCACATATGTGGACAAGATAAAACTTAAAAACGAACTACGATCCCCGTCCAGCTTCATTTGGCCCACACTCAAAATTTGTAGTGTTGTTGGCATTTATTGTTCAAGGAGCAAAACCAGCCGCTACAATGTAATATCTAAGACAAAATATGTTATGTAGAGGACTTTAGGAGAGATTTCGGTTCAATGTTTTCTTATAAAAAATCGAAAATATTTAAAAAGATATAGTTCTCTTGCATTCCATTACCCAAGTACTGCTAACGATGAGTATTAAGGTGGCTATGGAAACAACGCTTTCTTTGACGGAAATGAAGGTGACAGATGTCTCGATTGTAGAACAGTGCAATTGTTGTCAATAGTGGGCAGGGGAAAGGCAATTGATGAAAAAATTCGATCAATTATCATTAATTTACACGAATCCGGTGATAGCCGGAGCAGAGTTATTCGCCAGAAACATGAAACTTATCATTCTGACTGTCTTAAGCGCAAAGTTAAATTTCCATCTTCGGTAATGGTCTGGGCTTCAATGTCGGCTAGAAGAGTTAGAGGTGTCTTTGTTGCCTACTTTGGAAGAGAGCAGGATTTCTGGAAGTTACTTGATTTTTCAGCAAGACGGTGCTGCAAGTCATACTTCCAAAAGATCCATGAAATGGCTTTCAGACCATGAAATATTGGTTCTGAAATGGGTTTCTAGTAGTCCGGACCTTTCGCCTATTGATCCGTTGTGGCATATCATGAAAAAGAGGTTGCGAGCCAATCCTGCCAGGATTGTGCAAGAACTTAAGCATAGGCTCCAGACCATTTCTGATAATTTAACTGCAGAGGAGTGTCAGGATCTAGTAAATAGTTTGTCGAGAAGAATGGAAGCAGTTATTAAAAATAAAGGTGATGTTACTCAGTGGTAGAATGAGCTATATCTTAGAGCTGAAAATCACAAATTTAAGTTTTTGTGCAATATATTTTCAAACTGTTATTTGCAAAATAAAAATTGAGAATTATACCTCTATTAGTTTAAATGATCTTCACTACATGCTAATAACTGAAATTTTACCGGGTGGGCCAACTGAAGCTGGACGCGGCTCGTATGTTATCAACATAGAACATAAACTATAAATTAAAAAAAAATCAATAACCCTGCATATTTTCTACATAAAAAATAAAAAATCAGGAGCGAAAGGGTTAAACTGCAAGTTCGGCAGAAACTTTACCTTTATACGATCATACGCATCAAATGACTAAATTAACTTATTTCTATTAAACTGGGTATAACTAATTAGAGAACACAACTTTGGACGTAGTGTATTTTGTCAATGTTCAAATCAAATGTCCATATTGTTGGTCGTATTCTTCCTAAAAGATTTTAAAAAATGTACCCAATTCAGTTATGATGAGAAATAGAAAAGATCGTATTGCATATGTATACATATGGTAGGTATGCCTATTAATTTATAACATTTTACGTGTTAAATCATGTTATTAGTACGTTGATTCTTGTTTTGTCCATTTTGGTAGTAAATTATATCCATTACAGTTACATCGAAGACTTCAATGTTATTGTCCCGAGAGGCTCCTCGAGGGGTACAGGTGGATATCGTAGACATAAATACGAATATACATTCTCCTTTAAAGTATTAACGCATACGTTATATTAGGTGAGTTGATATCAATCTGCTCGTAAAAAAAATCAAATCGAAATCATTTAGAATTCCCCCAACACCATGTTGGTATCACGTACGCTGATGGTAAGTATGTTACATTGTTCATGGTACCTTAGACAAACAAGCACTTCGTAATTATGTTATAGATGTATTCTTTAAAGTATTCTTAGTACAGTACCGCGAGTTCGTGTCCTTGCTTACATTGGTTAACATTCCCGATGCCGTATAAAACTTCATACGTATACGCAAACCAAAGCGAAAACAATATAGAAACGAAGAACAACATGAACGCAAATTTATTTTGTAAGGAGGCTGGTGTTGGTTTGCTATTTGATTCAGAACGAAAGGAAGTTGATATAGATATTGTATGACAAGCGCCCTACAAAAGCACTGAAATTAAAATTTTCTCTGACCTGTGACCAAATCTAATAAAAATTATATTGCGAGATTGTCAAACTTAGATCATTAATCTTGGTATGCATATGATGAATAATAATGTACCCAGGGACGGTGTGTCTATAAGGCCGCAAGGCCGCGCGATCTCTGATATATCGTTTGAAAATTCAATTCTATTCATAAACAAAATTATGCCGCAGTTGAGTTATCACCAAAGATTACGCAATATGCACTATGACAATTATGACATTAAGCTGCTTACTAAAACTAAGCACCACTACCAGCGAATAGTGGATCACAGAATAGCAGACCACAAAAAGGACAAGGACAGGATACAGCCCAACCTATCAAACTGGAATACGAATACAGTTCAGTGAAAAAGATGATATCAGAAGAAAGTTTCTGAAGGGCCCTGACAGCATCTCCAGAAATACCATGGCGAAACTACTATTGAAGAAGGTTTGCTAGTTGTTAGTCAAATTTAAGATTATTTGTTGTTGTTGTATTGTTGGGCGAAGCATCGGGTCATGGAATACACCTCGCACTTCTAGGCATCAATTACATTAGCCGATTTTACTAGAATTTTACCGAATGCAGAGGCGTTCCAACTTTTGGTAGAGATTTTTAACGTGTCAAATATCGTATTGACAGGATGCTTACGGTTTTACTTCCTTATCTGAGAAGAAGGCATACTCCATCCGTATCCGTAATTAAAAACCAACTGTTGTAGCTCCGCGTCCACACTCTTATGGGACGTCTTCAGGGCTGTTATTGCACACTGACTGGAGATTATTCATTCCGGAGGGGTTTATATAGGGCTTGTTTTCGGATCAATGGAGCGGAAATGTTATGCATCGATGAAGCGTGGCGGAGGTTTAATCAGTTGGGGTTTCCAGGTATGATATAAGGATCTTCGCGATCTTCGCGTAACCATCTTCGCGATTTAAATTGTTGGGATCCATTGATTTACGGATTTTGCTACTATAATAGTGAGGATTGCGAGATAAGATGCGAGTAGAGTTAAATTGGATTTGGTGGCCAGTTCCCAGTCTATGCGCAACCAGTGCGGACCCTGCTACACGCAGCAACCGCGTACAACGCTCGTGCCCAGTAAAACGAGATAACACTGATCGCTTTGTTTCACCGATGTACACACTACCGTACGAACATGGAATCTGGTAGACACCAGGGGCTTCCAGATGATTGCGGTCTTTGATGGGAAAGTAGTCTGAGAGCTTGAGATTGAGTTTGAAGGTGGTTTTTATATTGTTATGCCATCGGTGACACCATGAATGTAGGGTAGATATGCTTGCTGGCGGAAATTAGAGTTAGATGAGGAGAGTTGCTGTGGAGAAGGGTTGGCACAGCAGTTAATGGTAGTTTGAATATCTTTCCTAGAACGATTATTGCGAATCAAAGTTTCAGTGATGTTTTGGGATAGATGATGGTGTGAGAGGCCATTGAGATATCAATTCGTATGGGTGGGTTTTCGGTAAACGGAATGTCCCAGCGCACCGTCAGGATGCCAGTGGACGAGAACATCTAGGAGAGGAAAGCAACCGCCCGATTCGATCTCCATGGTGAAGCGAATGGAACCATGTTGGCAATTCAAAAACTATAGGAAATTGCTTAAAGATTTATGTCCATGAGGCCAGATGACAAAGGTGTTATCAACGTACCTGTACCAACACTTTGGCTTAAGGTTGTAAGATAATAGGACTTGTTGTTCGAACGCTTCCATAAAGATGTGGGCGACGACAGGAGACAGAGGAGACAAGCTTCAACCAAGTCAGCCAGATGGTTGACTAATTCTTGTATCCGTGAAGGTTCGAGAGTTACTCATTTATTGAACCTGTGAATCATACTTAATTAGTGTCAACGTTTTTCTTTTTGTTCTTTCAGGTGCGAGGGATTAACTACAAAGCAAATACTCATATAAATATTCCACATACCCGATCGAGTTGTGTTAAGTTTTTGAAGGCTTCTCTTCAATTCATGTAAGCTTTTTTCAGTATTCCCTCTACCGATCTATATTACTTATTGACATAATTAAGATAATTTGAGATTTTGCGAAATGCCGCTGTTTCTTTAACAGTCGATATTTTGCCTCACAATGCCTCACACGCACCACACGTCGCTCACTCAATCTTCTCCAAGAAATGTTCCCTGGCAAAGTTGTGTCTTTACGGGGTGACCTTGGCTGGCCTCCGCGTTCGCCTGATTTGTCCCCTTGCGATTTCTTTCTTTGGGGATATTTCAAAGCGCAAGTTTTTAGACGTCGGCCACAAAATTTGGAAGAATTAAAGGCAATCATAAGAGAAGAAATCGCCGCAATTCCGCAAGAGATTGTCCGTAGAGCAATGGTGCGCTTTCGTGAAAACGTTCAAGAATGTATCGACATGAATGGCCGTCATTTAAGCACTGTAATTTTTAAAACATAACGTTTCAAAATGACATGATATGTGCTTTTCAAAAATATAAAACTTTTTTCTTTGCTTTGTGTGGTTTGGTTTTTATTGACATCCAAAATAGTCATTTTGCCGCACCCTGTACTATTAGTAACGAAGAAGCGAAATTTTTGCAGAAACGTAACGCATATCTGTAAAAATTGGGCTTCGCGATAAAAGAACGAAACTTTCAAGATTCTTGGAGCTTTAACATATATTCTTTGAAGAACAATAGAATTCTGTCTGTTTACTTTTATGAATACAATTTAAATGGATTGCGTTATGAGGACATTTTTCATAACGTTATCCGCGAATCATTACGTCTTCGGTCGGAAGAAGAAGCGCGGAATACATGGTATCAAATGGACGGGACTTCCCCACGTAACACACGTGGCATATCGACTATTTTTACTGAAATGTTTGACGATCGATGGATCGCTAAAAACAGTCCTTTAGGTATCCACCACGATCTTCAGATTTAACTCCACTAGATGTTTTCTTGTGGGGTTATATTAAAAACGTTGTATGCAGAGATCCAGTGTTTTTGGCGATCTGTTGTTTCGTCCACACACAACCACAGCTTTTTATCTTTCAATTCCGTTTTAATTATTTTTTCTATATGTTCACGAGCAAATGGCACTACATTTCGTATCGTTGTCCGACTAGGTAATTTACAGTCCGCATATTTATTCCAGAAGGAGACCAATGCTTCTTTGTCTAGTAAACGATAGATTACATAAAATAAGAGTAACACATAAATCAAATGTCAATTTTTCTTGGTCTCGTATGCCACTTTTCGCAGAAGAATGCCGTTTGCTTTCGATGTGACGTTGACAATGGCTTCTGGATCAACACATTAAAGGGATTTTACAAACTAGACATTGAATTTTAGCGCCATCAAAAATTAAGTCCGGCATTGTAAAGTTGTTAACTGTGTCTGCCATTGGTCATTTTCGCGACGTACCTAACTGCGACAGTTTTAAAGCAAACATAAGCGTACAATTACAAAATAAGTACGACAGCCTACATATACACAGAACTACTCGTATACAGCATCGATTTAGTACTCACGCTGTGAACGCGTGAAATAAGTAATCGCCGACTCCGCACCACATATCTACTACACTGATTGTTACCGCTGTTTGCCCAGTCTAGTAATAATACCAAAAAACCAATTTGTGCTGTACGCGGCGTAAACTGAACACCTTGTATACTTGAATATAATTTTATGTTAAGCAGCAGTTTTCTCCAAATATATTTTTTTGAAAACTTTTTCTCTAAATTATTCAGGGTGGAATTATCTTCCACTCGCGCATTAGGTGGATACGCTGTGTAATTGTATGCCATTTAATTATATTAGTGAGGTATCACACGTCCTATCTACCATAGGATTTAGTCCTCGATTAATAAAATATAAGGAATTATGTAAACACCTGCCTAACAGAAATTAAAAAGAAAGTGACTAAAGTTTCACAAGTTTATAAAATAATTTTATTCTAATTCTATTAATTATATAGCATCTACATTGGCTTCCCATAAAAATGGTCTTTTAAAGAAGTTTAGATGATCTTATGATCTTTTTGTAGGATGAAAACAGCAGTTTCTTTTTGAATTTATTCAATAAGAGAAGTACCATTCATAACTACACCTCACTTATGTTACTATCTAATCTAATCCGCAACATTGAATAAGAATTCATTTTTATTAAACATCTTGAAATTAAGTTTTAAATCAAGACAATTCGATAACTCGGTTTCCTAGGCAACACTTTCACAACAAAGCAAATTTCTCAGTACCTATATTACAACTATCTGTATGCGTATGTATTTCTTAACCGAATCAACATGAGCAGAAGGTAAAATTATCTTTTTTATTACTATTCAACTTTGCTTCGTGTTAACAAAGTCTCTGCATATCTAAAACCTCACTATCACTGACAATGCATCTGTACTCATCGAAAAGAATATTTTATTTTCTGTCAATAATAATGCGGGAAAATAACAATTGTGCAATCTGGTTCGCGTACAAAGCACTATACCGTATCGCTTACCGCTGACGAACAAAAATTCCGTACCATGCACTCAAAAGTACGCAAGAGTTACATAATAAGTACGCATTTGTATGTTAAAGTCAATTCTGCATAACACTCTTGGCTATTTAGCGCAAAACTTACATATTTGTTAATAATTATTATCCATAAACACGCGTTGAGGAATTTTGTAACAATTATACAGTTGTTTAATACTAAAAATACTACAGAGAGAAAACTTTGAAAGTAGACTATTTAAAAATGTTGTTTTATTTTGATCCATCAGTGTTAAATCAATTCTTACCTCTTTATATAGGCAACTAGTTGTGCTTACTTGTTATGTGTGTTCGTTACAAACTTACAATGCTTAATAAACGCCTGCTTTAAGTTTTAAAAATTATATAGAACATTCCGTGGCCAAAAAAATACAGAATTTCATTATGTGAAGTCATTCTAGTTAACTTTCAACATAATTAGTAAAATTAATTCCCTAAATGCTTCATAGACGTACTGGTACTGGTAATGTTGCGTTATATATTAGTTATTATTATCTATCATCATCTGCCAAGCGTATGTCAATCATGTTGAAATAATTCATATTTTCTTACTATCGGATACACAAGCCAATCATTACTGACCTGATTAGAGGGACGTAAGTGCGATTTACGGGTTATGTACCTTTTACATAGGATCTATTGAAATTTTATGTCCAGATGGACGTAAAACAATAATACATTAATATAGCAATAGGTGTCAATACATAGCAGGAATTCACAACTTTGACAATTATATACGACTCTGCTCGTACGGTATATTACGGTGTATTGCTCACGTTATAAACGACATATTCGTTCACGTACACGTGTAGGACACGACTTTGCTATCGCATTTCCGAAAAATGCCGATTATGCTGGCTGATTATAGTACGCTCGCTCTTACGGTATACACAGGATGGCGCACCACATTCGTTTCGGTTTATATACGAAACACGACAAAATATTTTTCAAATATTTTTATTAAGAGCTATGTAGGTTCATTGGAAGCAAGTTTTAAAATTGTTTTGAAATATACAGGGTGACTCAAAAAGAAGTTACACACCAAGTTTGTGAAAAATTAAATAGAATACCCCGTATATTATTACATATTTTGATAGTGCGGGTCAAATAAAGGCAATTTCTGTTATGTATTGACAACTATTGAATGATGCTAGATGAATGTATTATTACTTTACGTTCCTAGGGACGTAAAATTTCATTACGCCCCGTTGTCAAGGGCAGCCCAGGTAAGTAACACGAAAATCGCACAAACGTTCCTCCAATAAGAGCAGTAATGTTTGATTTACGTAGCCAATAGTACGAAAATGTACTTCTGCAATCTTTCAATAAAAAGAATTTAGAAATGCAAGTGTATTTTACGTATATTTTTGCATTTTAATTTTGAAATTCGTTTTCAAACTATTCTATAATTTCATAGAAATTCTCTCTTTAAAACATAAAATCGAGTTTTTCATACAATTGGATTCATATTTCTACCTTTAGCTTTTGTTGTAACTAATTGCAAGCACAGGAATATTAGGTACAGCGAATTAGTAATCAATAATCATAATTAATTAATCACTGCTTTTATTTTATTTTATTTGAAATAGAGATAATTTATGAGACAATTAAATGTTTCAATTTATGGTATCTATTTTAATTATTTTTGCATTCTTTCATACATTACAGAAATTGCTTTATTTTATTATGTTTCTCAGTATTGATAACTAATGCCTCCATGGCCATAACTTTTATAATGATAGGCCAGACAGTGTTAAAAGTGGTTTGCCATTTACCTTAACTCTTGGTACATAAGTCTCCCTAGTGGAGATTCTCAGCAACATCGCGTTTGCGCACGACAGTTCTAAAAATGGCAACTGGCATGGACGTGGGTGCTACTGGAAGAAGAGAATGTACTTGCAGCCCTACCATCTTCACGCTCAATTTATTTTGAAACACTTCTCGTACCGCTAGCAAGCGCGATTGAAAATGCTGACGTAATCTGTTATCCCATAGTCCTGCTAGAAATACTGTGCTATAAGGAGGATGAATCCTTACAGCAGGACCAAACATCATGTACAATCGTACTTCTGGAAAGACAAAGCATTGTACAATCCATCATTAAACTCCGTAAACATACCCCAAGCAGTATTGTACAATTTTTTAAGTTAAAATTATATGATTTGTAACTACTTTATTAATTTCTAACACAGAAACAAAAGTTTTGCAGGTATTAAAATCGATACAAAATAAGACTTTATTCGGTATTCCATGCTTAAACTGTAAAAGCTATTAAATAACTGAATTTTCAGCGATCTAAATATATCAAGATGGTTGGAAGCTCACTTTGATAGGAGCACATCTTTAACAACGCTGCCAAGAAATTTAGTGTTAACCGATGTATCTGGAGATGGAGAATATAGGCTAATTCTAATAGATTTGAAGCTGAGAAATAATGAAAGATCAAGATTGAAAGTGTATAAAGGGACCGCTCTGACAATAGATCAAACATTGCCTGATGTACCGAGCTCCATTATAAGTTTCTACACTAGCAGTTATGATACGAAGATTCCAGGTGAGCAGTAGTATTGGTTGCATACTTCACATGTAGATAATTATATTACACAGGACAATATGTCAGCTTTACCTAATTTCTTAGAGATTAATATTACCAGCCTCGGCAAGTCGTGCGGGAACATGTTATTGTTAGCATGTGCTTTTCGGTAGGAAATGAGAATGCACAATTCAGTATCGTATAGATAGTAGAAGGTGGCATCGTTCTCATATAGAATTCTATTTCTATATACACTGCATTTTTTTTATCACTGAACATATTTACCTCCCATGCGTTGACGCGTTTTTGTATAATAATTGAACATATGGGCGTTTAGCATGGCGAGTAGCTATTGGGATCATTACAGAAAATAAAACACAAATACGTCCAAATTTTGCATTTAATTTATACGTCAAATTTGACACTTAATTTTTGATCTAATCCTGTCTACGGGCCACAAAAAGGCAGGATTCATTGTGTATTAACGAAGAAAATATTGCAAAGGGAATCGTAACGGAAGTACAAAATCGAATAAGTAGGGTTTAGTGTCTCAACAAGTGTTCGAACTGCCCACCTTCACATTCCATACAGTTTGCAAGCCAATTGTGAAATTCCAGAAGAGAAAAAATTAATTGTCAAATTTGTCGTATTTGTGAGTTAATTTCTGTAATAATCCTAATAGCTACTCGGCATGCTAAACGCCCCTATGTTCAATTAATAAAAAAAAACGCGTCAACGCATGGAAGGTAAATGTATACGTTCAGTGATAAAAAAGTGCATGGTATAATAGGTGTTTTTCTTTGCTTAGATAAAACTTACGAAAAAGTTTATTGTCAAACAAGCTGTTTATACTGCGTTCATTTTTTGACATTTATGATCAGTATAATCTGGTAAGTCATCATTAGAGAGCGGAATTTATGCAATTTGCATATCCCATATTTTTTATATGACATGCAAATGCTTCAGTATATATGCGAATAACAACTTTTCGAATTGATTGACGTACATTAATTATTGCATATTTCGCATATTTTAGTAAGTTTTTCATATTTAAGCGATTATTGCATATTTTTGCACCCTAGAGCATATTCGTGCGTTTTTTAGCAAATTTAGAACAAAAATAATTTTTTCTTTGAACTTTATTAGTGTTTTCCTGTAATACAACAAAACTTTTACCAACAAATTTTCAACAATCCCCATACCGGCAACTGTCAGATTCATAGGAAGTCTAAGTATTTACCAAAATGTTTCTTATTCATTGTATAACCAGACATTGAAGTAGATTGGTGCAGTAGTGAAAAATGCCAAAAGTGAGTACAAGGTTAATTGTTTCGTGGATCAAAATGTTCCTGAACTTATTCTAACGGATGAAAGAGTTTTCTGCAAAGCATGTGGGAAAACGGTAAGTTTTGTTTTGTGTATAATACACTAGTATTTAGAATTGTACAGCCATATACGATTTTCTTGTAAGTTTTTGGTGATATTTTTTTTTTTTACAGGTGCCAGGTGAACGCAAATTTCAAGTCACCCAACATGTTGCAACTAAAATGCATAAAAGAAACTGTCGGAAACTTCATGTTTCAAAACTTAGCCAAGTGTCTTTGACTCAAATATTTAACGCAAATTTGTGCAAAGCGATGGTTACTGCCAATATACCGCTCAAAAAGCTGCAAAATCCGTGTTTTCGCCAATTTGTAGAAAAGTACTGCCGAAAGAGTATTCCGGATGAAAGTTTGCTTAGAAAATGTTACGTAACCGATATTTATTCTGAAACGATCAACAGCATTAGGGAAATTGTTAAAAACGAGTATATATATTTTAGCGTTGATGAAACGACAGATTCCTGTGGCCGCTATATAGCAAATTTATTAATTGGTCATCTAAATAATAAACAGCTTGGTAGATCGTATTTAATTGCTTGTAAACAATTAGAAAAAAAAACTATTTCACAATATTAAGATTTGTTAATGAAAGTTTCGAGAATTTTTTTCTTCCCGATGTTGTTCCCACAGGAAAAATTTTAGTCATGTTTGATGCAGCGGCACATATGATTAAAGCGGGTCAACAGCTTAAACTTTTGTACCCTAATTTAATACATGTTACTTGTTTGGCTCATGGATTAAATAGGGTGGCTGAGGAAATTCGGCAGCAATTTCCAGTAGTAAATACATTAATCAGTAACGTTAAGAAAATTGTCTTGAAGTCACCATTGAGAGTTCAGATTTATAGAGAAAAGCTGCCGGATACTCCTTTACCACCTGTACCCGTCATTACCCGATGGGGTACTTGGTTAAATGCCACAATATTTTATGCAAACCATTATCTAGAGATCAAAAACATTATTTCAGTATTCTCTACTGGCAACTGCAATTCTATTGTAAAATGTCAAGAAATTTTGAAAAACTCTTCTTTTGCCTAATGAATTGATATTTATTAAAGCCAATTATGAATTTGTTTCTTTGACAATAACAAAACTTGAAAAAGAATCGCTGCTACTAACTGAATCAATTAAATTAATCAATGATTTAGAAAATAGTGTTTCAAATATTCCGGGTAGAACAGGAAACTCAATATGTCAAAAGTTTAAAGAAATAATAAAAATGTAGGATACAAAAATTTAGCAAAAATCAGTTTGATTTTAACTGGTGAATTAAAAATGGATGAAACAGAAACAAGTATAGAATTAAGTCCTGAGATTATGAATGCATTAAAGTACGCACCAATAACTTCCGTTGACGTTGAAAGAAGTTTTTCGATATATACATAAATGCATTCTCACAGATAGGTGACATAATTTTTCATTACAAAATTTAGAAAAGCATTTAATTGTAAATTGTTTTAATAATAAAAATATGTAGTGTCTAAGTATGTATTTTAGCAAATTTTAAGTACGTATGTGTTTACATAATTGTGATTTTAAAATGTAAGTGGGAATAATGTAAGAACAATAAACGTTTGTAAAATGCTTCGTTGTGATTATTCTTGTTTTATAACATTTAACAAGAAGTTAATCGGTATCAGAAGCATATGTGCATAAAACTGTATATTTAGCAAAAATTGTGCATATTTCGAAGAATTTGTCTGCATATATATGCGCATATTTTGTTGATTTCCGATGCATATAATTCCGCTCTCTAGTCATCATAAGCATACCCAAGCTACCAAATTATTCAAATTTATTTTGAAAATCGGTTATCCATTCGTGCAACTTACAGACGACTTCGTGATTTTCATAGTCCACATCGTCCTTCTAAGCAAGCCATCCATCGAACTGTGCCTAGATTTCATACCACACACTTTCTACATGATGTAATAACACCAACATGCCGAAGTGACCTGTTGTTTTATCGCAAAATTGTGTTCAGCGATGAGGCTCATTTTTGGTTTAATGCAGTGGTGGATTAAGAGCCTTCGGGGCCCCTAGGAACAAGTAATAACGGGGCCCCTCTCCATCTTTTATTGCAAATTGTAAAATAAGCAATTTCAAAAATATAAAGGTATATAAAGGAGAGATTTCTCATGCTATGTTAAATTGTGTCTCGGATAAATGATGTCGTGTACATTTCTCATGTTGTACTGGTGCGGTATTTTAAACTCGTTGAATTTGTTTATATTTTGCTTAACAAAAGTTAAACACTACATATAAAAATACAGGGAAAAGTAAGAATTTTGCGGCAAATAAAAGTATCCCTACAAGTATCTCTATAATGTATACTAAACATCAAAGGAATAAGGTTAAGAATAAGAATTTTATCTTTTAGTTGTTGGAGTGGCATGTGGGCCAGACCTTCTTGTCTATAAAAACAACAAACCATATTTCAAATTTACTGTTCCACCTTTACCCATAGAAGCGTTAGAACATAGTGTATGGAATAGACTTTCAGAAGATCCTGCTGTAGATATTAAATCTGTTTTGGATGACATAAGTAGTATACCTTACAACTCTTTGTCGCCAAGGTAGGTACACGTTGAATAAAATAGAACAGTCATAATTTTGTAAAAAATATTATACCACAAATTACTACGTCTGTAATTTAATTTGATAAAGCACTAATATAAATAAAGGCGTAAAAATGATTTATTATGAAATTATTGTCGATTGAAATGTTAGAAGAGAGTGGGTAATAAAAACCTTTTTTCTCTCTTAGTTCATTTAAGGAAATAATTAAAATACTCATTACCATCAAAAAAATAGTCATTGGAACTACGGCTATGTTCATATTTATATCCTCATGTAATGTATTTGCATAAAACTTTAAAATATGAAAATAGCGATTTTACGCATACAAACAAAATGTGCAAAATATCTACTATTCTGTGAGCAAAAGATAGATCTCACTATTGACGATACTCATGTATCACCTAAATATCTATGGAATGATCATTGATAACCTCTACTTTTGTTTCGAATTAAATTAAAAAGTTACTAATATACGAGGGCATTCCGGAAAATAGTACCCATTTAGTCATACAGATGACGCTATTGATCCAATTAAAAGCAAAGTGGCGCAGATGTCAACAGTAACATCGTAGCTTGGCAGGAAAAAAGAGTTGAAGTTCTTTCGGTGCGTGGTGTGAGTTTTATGACTGTTTACAATGGCGCATAAGAAAATCCCGCGAAATGCGAAGTGCGATCCGCGATCCGTTTTTTGAATGCAGAAAGCGTCCGTCCAAGCGAAATTCATCGCAGGATTACTGAAGTGTATGGTACGAGAACAATGGATGAGTCCACTGTAAGGCGCTGGGTTCGAAATTTCAAAGAGGGAAGAGATAATGTGCACGATGAAGAGCGGTCAGTTCGCCCATCCCTTATCACCGACGATCTGAAGAAACGTGTCGATGATTTCATCTGCGCAGATCGACGCGTAAAACTCAAAGAAAGGAGTAAGCAATTTCCTGAAATTTCACAATCGTTGCTCCATGAAATCGTGATGGACCATCTGAATTACAGAAAAATTTGCGCAAGATGGGTGCCCAAAATGCTTACCGACGAGCATAAGACCAACCGCATGGGTGCAGCGTTGACGTTTTTGACTCGTTACAAGCAACAAGGTGATGCATTCCATGACCAAATTGTTACTGGGGATGAAACCTGGGTGTACCATTTCACACCTGAGACAAAACCCAAGTCCATGGAGTGGCACCATCCATGATCTCCAACAACGCCGCGCAAGTTTAAGCAGTCGCTTTTCACGAAAAAGGTTATGGCCTCAGTGTTCTGGAAACGAAAAGGTCTGTTGTTGGTTGATTTCATGCCCCAAGGGACGACCATCAATGCGGACACATACTGTGAAACACCTCAGAAGCTGCGTAGGGCCATCCAAAACAAGAGGCGGGGAATGCTGACAAGTGGCATTGTTCTTCTGCATGACAATGCTCGTCCCCACACGGCCCGAAAGACCACCTACCTTCTTCGGAAGTTCAAGTGGGAGGTTTCTGACCACCCTGCGTATAGCCCCGACTATCATTTATTCAGTAAACTCAAGGAGTTTTTGTCAGGAGAACGTTTCCAAAGTGATGATGGAACTTGGAGTTACAACAAATGTCTCAACAACAGCGGCGACTACATTGAAAAATGAGTAAATGTATTACTTTCATTTAAATAAAATCATTATTGTTTTAATTATATGTAAACGGGTACTATTTCCTGGAATGCCCTCGTAATAAATGTCATTCAGCGTAAGTCTCTCGGGTAATATTGTCATTGTAAATCAAGTAAAAACGAATCATTCTTAACCATCTGTAACTCAAAATCTTAGGGAGAAATTGGGTACACATACAGACGCCTTATTTCCTTCGTATTACCATTTTTTTCATGTTCCGTACACAAAATTGAGGTTACAATTTTAAGAATATATTTAGGTCGCAACTGTGTAGAAAAGAAAAAAATCTACACTATATCTTTAATGTCCATAGCTATATATTTTCTTTACGTGTGGTGGCGGCCCAACGGGGTATATAAGCTTTGGATTTTGTGATAAGGAACCTTTTAGTGTTCCATGGCTTTGTTACCATCACACCCTCGCCTTAAAGGGTTAAGCGCAGTTAATTATTCTCCAACATGCGAATGGTCACTGGAACTTATAGCGGACCCTCCAGAAAAATTTGCCATTTGATGCTGATGGGACTCGAGCGCACACCCCCTAAGTCTGCCACAATGAGAAGCAAACTCTCTTACCACTGGGCCACCGAGCCATTCATTAATTTTGAATGTTTTGTACTGCTCCAAATGTTTCATATTACCCAATTTCCTCAATGCTTAGCACTTCTTGAATCTCATTTGAATGGAACATTCCGCAATAAATAGAACAGTATTCATGACCCAGCCGATGGTAGCTTCAAGTAATGATGTTTTTGAAATAACAAGATTTTCGATTTGACACTAAAGAAAATTAATTCGATTTACGTCATTGAATGTAAATAGAATTGTAGACAAACTTCTCCATACTTTAAATCAATTTATTACTTGATTTAAAACACTTGTAAGCATACACGAAGCGCGTGGTAATATTATGACAAATGATCAAAATTGAGAAAAGGAAAACTTTACTGTAGTTCAAGGAGAATCAGATAAGATATGAATTTTCGATACAGTTATAAAAATGCACTATTTGTTTTGTTAGGAGAATAAATAGCACGAGGTTTAGCTGTTTTCAAATATTTTGACTTAGAATAGAGAATAAACGCCTATATTTAAGTATTGCATTGCAGATCGCAAAAACTACTAAGCCTGCAAGCATCGGAACTTAAGGATTTCGTAACCACGTACAAAAGCACCGAGCCCAAAAAATTTGCGCCAATAACTTGTATGACTACACTAAATAGAAGTACCCAAGACAAATATTCATGTGCTTGTCCAGTAATAGCAACGGAAGCAAGTCAAATCTTCATTTTAGACCCACAAACTTTTGCGCCTTTGCACGAGGTATAAATTATTTATATTCTTTATTTTTCAAAAATTTTGTATACCTTAATTCTTAAGGCAATATCTTGTTCGGTAAAAGCTATCCCATGCGTTCTTCAAGCAGCGGGAATGTACGATGTAGAATTCAGAATTATAATAGCTTGTCGAGAAGGTTCAATTAGTCTACTAAGACGTGGTTGGTTGGAAGGAAAAGTACTCACGCAAACCATATCCAACATTGTAGATATGACGGTGATACCAGGTGATAATTTTATCATGGTGGCAACGACAGATAAAATGTTACAATGTTACACCAAACGCGTATGCACGAACAATTTTAAATTAATTGGAAATAAGATTTCACGTTTGTTTTTTGTACAGGGTAACAAGCTCTGGAATCAGAAAATGAATAATGACATAACATGTTTGTGTTTAATTCCCTTGAGTCACTTCAGCACATCATTGTTAGCCGTTGGCTTAAGAGGTGGTGTTATACAACTTTTTCAGGGAAGACATCTGGTAGATGTTATTGTTGGCACCGAAACGCCTTCTGCTATTGCTTTTGGCCAACTTGGGCAAGAAGAACATGTGATGGTTATAGTAACTACAGGTATAGAACAATTATCGTATTACCTAAATCAAACACTACAATTTTTATATCTAGAAAAGCAGAAATTATAAAGTGATATTGATTTTAGGAGGTGCTATAAATTTCAAAATATTAAAACGCACGGCTGACTTTAACTTGAGTGATACAGAAATCAACTCTAACCCCGTTCAACAAACAAAGCCTTTACCGATACCTAAAAGGAGTAAATTATTTTTAGAACAAAGCATGCGTGAAAGGCAAAATGCTACAGGTAAAAGTAAAAACATTAACTATCCAAGTAAAAATAAATGGTATTGAAATTAAATTAAACATTTTATATTAGAACATGCCAATATATTTACTAATTTCTTCTTTAAAACAGAGATGCATCAAGCCTTCCAGAAGGATCTAATTCGTTTGAGACTAACTGCAGCACGAGCAATGGTTCAAATGCACTCAGATCAATCTGGGATTGGAAATGAACAAGAATTAGTGAAATTATCAGCACAGGTACCATTTTCAGAGGAATGGTTGCGATGTTATTAGAGTTTGTACAAAACGGGAAGTATGCAATCAAAAATGTCACTTAGCTTTTCGTTTGAAAAAACTGCAACTCACGGTATCTGGCAAAGCATTGAATTCGAGAAGCCCCTCAGAAATTTTTCATTCTTTCATCCACTTTTATATATCCCCTTGTGTTTCTTGAATGGAAGGTGTAGATCGTTGCGTTGAATTAAGAAAGAAAAATGGTTGGCCTCTAATTTTAATAGTTTTATGAGAGCATATACGTTAGGATGTGGCCGATTTACAAATTTATTAAACTACCTATTCCAACTTTCTACTGCGTTACACATCTCTTTGGTTATGGTTGGATTTTCAAGCCATTAGTCCACCAAGTCATACCAGTCATAAAATAATTTTTACTGTTCATTCGGAGATGTTTCCCTATGCCGGTATGTTCTTTATATGATTGAATCGAGCCTACTTCCTGTATTTTTCTCCATGAGTAGAGTTCGCATTGTTTAAATTTCGCCAATTTCTTAACGCAATACAGACGAATATGTCCTTTATTGCCGGTGCTACTACCTTAAATCATCCGCGAAATTTGAAAAATGCCAACTTTATCCATAAGGCTTGATGGAACTGGAAATTGCATCCTTGTATTTTCAGTACGTAAAGTCTTGCCTAATCGGAAATTCCATACTCCCTTTCCTTAATCACCCTAATTCGAGGCGACCGCATCTGTCACAAGAAATTGAAGATGAAAGTATGCCTGACCGCAAACGCCACGAAAATCCGTGAAAAAACATTCGACTGCATCTGCCACGACCGTAATTGATGACCTTTTTAAAATAACCTCAGGATATTTATAAATTTTGAAACTCTGCCTGAAATTCTAAATTAAGTTTATAAACACTGCATCCACACAACACTTCTTAAATTATTTCCAGCTTCAAGAAAAATCTTGTGAACATTATTGCTTTATTTTATGCGCTTGAGCTTTAGTAGAATAAATTTTGTGTATCATAATTAGAGTTTGTTAAAAAGGTGGTACCGGATGGCAGTAGCGTAGCGGTAGCGGCGTGGGTAGGGGTAATTTCCAACTCGTAGTCGATCTCGACAGTACCGCGAGAGAGTTCAAAGCGACAGTACGTTGCACGCTGCACGCCAAGTAAGTACGCGGAGATGGAACGCCCAAAGATTAGAATATAGAAGTCCGCATATTTATTGCACAATATGCAATAGCGGACTGCTAAGTCGCGATAGGTTTGAATGTAGAAAACATTGTAAAAGTAAACGTCATGTATTGAATTTAAGAAACAGTATTCCATACTGGCAATTTTTATATGATTTTATTTTTATGTTAAGTGTGTGCAACATCCTACAACATCTAGTATCTAATGAACACTTTCGACTTTTTTGGGCTAAGTACATTCCCTCATGGAAGCTGCGAACATCTATGCAATTACGATACAATTTGCCACGTGTGCAAGGTACAGTAAAGGAATGTATAAAAGTTGAGAAATAAGAAAACCTGCCTATGTGTGGATAAAACAACTGATGCTTAGAAACACAGCGTCATTCATGTTGTAGCGCGTCCTTTAAAACGTCCACCAGTTTCATTGCTGTTATCCAGTAAAAGGATTTAGAAAACTAATGCAGAAACCGTTGTCAAGATAATAAAAGATTCGTTAAAAGAATTTTGCATCACAGGAACCCAAGTCACAATGTTCGTTACTGACGGAGCCGCAACAATGCTGAGAGTTGGTAGGATGTTGAAAATATGCTTTCCGACTCTTCTTCACATAACATGCCTCATACACGCATGTCACCTCGTAGCAGAAACCATTCGAAAGAAGTATCCGATGGTGGATAAGTTAATAGCATCTACCAAAAAAGTGTTCATCAACTCTCCCAAACACATCCGTGTATTCAAACAATTGTGTCCGAAATTACCACCACCACCTCAGCCTGTAATAACGCGATGGGAAACATGGCTCCAGGCAGTATCTTACTATCAGAAATATTTTTCAGAAGTGAAAAATATCATTTTGAAACTTGATTCAAATGATTCTGCAGTAGTTTGAGATAGTCAGCAATTTTTTTCCAATTCGGACGTTCAACAACAAATAGATGAAATTTCCATGAACTATTCTGAAGTTGCACAAGCTATTGAGCAATTAGAAAACAGTCACTTATCTGCACGAGACGCGTTAAATTGCATAAACAATTTACAAGCCGCTCTAGAAAACTTGACGAACACTATAGGAGTCGATGTTGCTAAAAAATTTGGTGCAATTTTTACGAAAAATCCCGATTTACAAAAGGTTCGGTCTATAATTGAAAATCAAGAGTGCCTAGATATTACTTCACGTATTCACAACACCGTCGACGGCTGAATGAATCGACAATGGAAGCGTTGCTGATGTTGCAATTCTACGCAACTTACCAGGGCGGTTGCCAATTGCCACAGTGGGCATCAAGACGACAGGAAAAGGTAACAATATTATTTTTTACTAATATTGTATATTACGTACCTACTTTTATGCGGTGCCGGTACCACCTTTTTAACAAACTCTAATCATAATATATGCATTCCTCTTCTGCAGAATGTGTAAAAGGAGGCTACGATAAATTGAAAAAATCAATTAACATACAAAGATACATTACATACATACAGTGGGAGGTTCTAAGCGTAAGTGGTTAATGTAATCTTTATTACAATCTCATTTTGGATCGATGGTGCCATTAGCCATTATGTTTGCTAGTTGCATAAATTTTTGAAACAGCTTTTTAGTAGTCTGCGGTGTTGTTATAGGGGGTTGGCTATTTATCAGCCTATAGGTTGTTAATTTGGACTTCCCTCGAATGTGTGGTTCTGTGATTGACATTCTAATCTTTGTATGCCATTTTTGTCCATAGATTACCATAGGTCTGGTAGCACCCGTATGCAGCTATAGCATACGTGGTGTCACCTTTGGATGGCATGGTGTCACCTTTGGATTTAAGCCCCAAACTTTCCCATACAACCTTCTAGATTTGGCTTGGGCAATTATCGATTTGTTAGTGTATTTGTTGATGTCTGGATTCCATGCAAATCTTTGATTGAACCATATCTCCAGGCACTTCTATTACCTAAATCCGTTGATATTAATAACCTACTAAATTAGCAGGTTTCCCCCATTCATACTTTTTAGGATATCAATAATACTATACATAAGCGTCATACCTACTATCTCTGTTTATACGCAAACGTTTTTCCTTATATTTAGTAGGCGAAACTTTTCCAATTTTTTCCTAAACACCTAATAGTTGACCTGGTCATCCATGAGATTGTTCATGGATGACCAGGTGGGGTGCGAATCACGTTTTTATATGTTGAGACTATTTGTAATAAGTAAAATTGCCCCAAAAAAGCATATGTATATTTTTGGTAATTATTTTCTTGGGATTTTCAAAGAAAAGCAATAACTATATAGGAATTTTTGAAACGCTTTTCTATTATAATATGGAATATCCCGTTCCACATAATGTTTTAATAGTATTTCAAAGCTAACAGGTTTTAATAATTAAAGAACTTCCACTTTGACTTTTTACTTTCTATTAAAGAAGTAATTACAATTACTTATGTGATATCGTAATATATGACCGCTGACGTATCTTGGTAAAGTAGTGTAGTTATTTTGATATAAATTCTATGCAGAGTGAGGAACAATTCTTCTAGATTAATACAAATTTATTTTAATTTATGTATATTTAACTATTGATATGTCTTTTACATTGTTAACCATACATGATGAGACCTTTCTAAGACAATATGAAGATATAATATTTAAAAATTTACAATTTACCACAATGTTACATGTTTTCGAAATGTTTAAAATATGTTATCAATGTTACACCACTTCTGTATTTTCAACAATGTAGAAACTAAAACCACAATTTTACCAGGTTTTAGGCCTCGGTCCAATATTTACATTAGTATTAACTTTGGAAAACATGAGTAACGATAAGCCCCTTTATGGATTAAGCATTGTGTACCATGCCACGCCCAGCATTTATCAGTTGTCAGATTATTTTCTCGAAGTAAGTATCTAGGTACTTGAAAAAACTGCAGATAATTACAGCAGTTGCACAAGCAGTCACTTTTAATTATAAATAATTATCATCAATGCTGTTTAAATATACTGTAAAGTACCCGTACTTGTACCTACTTATATGTATGTATGTACATATGTTTGTGTTTTTGAATTCCGTTAAATTATGTAATTTTATATCGGCAACATATTTACTAATATGTGATAAATTCGAAGATAGAGATTACAAAATTATTGATATCAGTAATAACAATAATATCATCGGTTCGAATGATACTTATGTATATTAATATACCCAGCATTTATGTAGGTATTAGTAATGTATCCCTCCTATTTTATTTTTGTTTGAGAGTATGAGTAAGTCTGAATCTTATTTTTCTAGATACCTTTAATACCGCCCAACCTTACGTATAAAGCAGAAATCAAAGTTCAGGAAAAGAACGTTGTTATTGGCGATACAGACGATTCACCAGTGGAAATAAAAAAAATGTTAAGGGTTTTTATTGTAAGGAAGGGTGAAATTAAACCTATCGTATCAGCTGTCATTACTATGCCAGCCACAGATTTAACATATCTTTTGTAGATTTGTTAAAATAAATCTATGATTTTTTATAAAACTTTATTTATGCCATTGCTTTCCATAAAATTCTATCCAAATAAGAAAATTGAAGAGGAAAATAACTAATAGCAGTTAGTTGTTAATAGTTGTAATAACAGGATTATTAACAAACGATAAATATCATTTGAACTGCCTGTTTACGTTCTCACTTCTCATATACTAAATATAAATATATATAAATACTAAATATTTACACTAATAAAAAGGATTGTTTACTTTCTCAAGATGTTATATAACACATTTTTGTGGTGCGTATTTAGCGCAGCCTTATCTTCTTCAAGCTTCTTATCTTACATATCGGAGTAATGTTTTAAAGTTGTTTTAATGCTGTACAGTTAGTGTTGACGTCATAATTTTTATTTGAATTTAGCCACAGTACTTTATTGCTATTATGCTTGAATCTGAAGTAGGTCGTCATAGGTGCTGGCTAAACGCGACAGCTTGAAGAACGTCTGCTATGACTTTCTGCTTTGACAAAACCAGAAAAGTAACTGGTGTACAACATCTGTACAAACTGTATATCATGGGATCAGATAATTTTTTCTGATGTCTTAGCGACTACATTTGGTGCTGCACCTAACAATTGAATAATCACTTGCAATCGATCGTGGACCGACCTAACTGGGATTAGGAGTAGAATTCCGTTTTGTTTAGGCGCACAAGACGGAAGCCAAAGTGTCAGACGACATCGAGGTAAAAGAAAAGATTTGCGGCATCTGTATGCATGCCGCGCTCGCTCCATATGCTCGCAGTGTGAGGTGCTACCTGTATTGAAAGTCGATTTCCTTTAATTTTATTTAAAGGTAGAATGACAGACAAACGTTACACAAATGATGTTGCTCGTCGAACCTTAAGATTTCTAGAATCTAAGAATTCGTAGTGCGATTAGCTCCATAATCCACGATCTCTTGATCTAACACCAATTGAAAATCTTATCAGAAGTATGCTTATACGTGCCCAAAATTATTAATTGTAATCGAAAATGTAAACAATGCGTTTTCAATAAGCAATGTATTAGCTTCTAAAAAACGAGTGCTATGTTGAAAGACAGTAAGATTATTTAGAGAATTTATTTATTTGAGCAACCTTCATGAAAATAAAAGTAGTGCCATTCAATTTTTTTCTAGGGCTTCTTCTGCTATCTTCTCCTCAGTCATTTACATGTTTTCTAAAATTTCATCGGTTTGAACTAACAATGGGATCGTAAAGATAAAATCAAACACTTTTCATATAAAATTACATTTGTATAATTAAGTTAAGTATTTCAGAAATCCAAATTTTTCAAGTAAATATAGACAGAAAATATTTTGCCTTTTGCATATTTATTTACATATGTTATAGCATATGTGTTTTAGTGCAGGAGTTATTAACTCTGTGAAAATTATTCATATTTCGACCCAAAATTTCTCGCTAAATCTATATAACATTTCTTGGCTTCCGTTTGGCTCATGCCTTTTCGACCATTCCAAGCATCCCATTTAGCCATACCTTTAGCGTCCATAGGTTTTGCTGTAACGATCACAAGTAGAATCAGAATAGAATATTTATTTCTAACTTACCTATATTAATATCTCCAATAGTTGCTTGCTTATACAAAGAGTATAATTGTAGGATGTCAGAATCTGGCGGCCTTTTCGTAAAATTTTGAACTTGCAGGCAAGCGCTTTGAAATTTCTGAAAAATTGTCTCTATCAAAATTACATTAAAACCCCGTAATATGTAAAAGGAACTCAACAAATAATTAAGCAATTGTCGTTTATTTTGACCAATGTAAATGTGTGAAAAGCAAAAAGAGACAAATTTATATTAAGCATCACTTTAATAATTACAAGAGTATGTGTATTAGATACGTTCTGAATATCTAAAGGCAAAAATTTATAAGAAATCTTGAAACACTAAATCGAATTATGATTTAAAGCAGAGTATTGCACGTCAAATATAAGAATTTTGTGTATGATCTCAATCCAAGATGACAAGTAAGTAGATCATAAAGAGCACGACATGAAAGTTCCAGTAAAGCAGTTGTCAGAATTGATTAAAATTGTTGTATTCACTAAACTCAGGTCCATCAATTGTATAGTACGTACTATGTTGATCACGTGTTGAATTACCTTCAATTAGTAGATATTAATGAATAGTAATACAATAAAACAGATTAAAATGGGAAAATAATTATAGAAACTTGATATATTTGTAAAAGTTAGTGAAATATAGAAACCCTTAAAGTTTCATCATTCCCCTAAAATAAAAATATTTTTTGCTGAAAACATTTAAATGTAGCTAACTTGGCACTCGAAATTTCATTCGTTTAAAAATCCTATTTCCGATTTCCATTCGAAATAAAATTAAACTATGTAAGCAATTGTAAAATGTAAATAAATAAAATGTTAAGTATAGAGCGGTTCAACAATTTAAATAATTATCTAAGCATTAACAAATAGATTAAGATCTAACTAAAAATGAATTCAATAATCGTATCTTTATGATAAAACATTAAACTTACCTCGTCCATATTGAAACTGTTTAGAGTATAACTGTTTGTCCTGAGTACTTATACAAGTGAAATATGTCAATTATTAATGAAAATGTCTACAGTTTTAGTTTTCGACCTTCTCTTGATATGTAAATCACATGGAAGAAAGTTTCTAGATCTATTTTCCTATCATAGTATTATATAATTTATAGTTTTAGTTTCTACTCATCTAAAAGTTTGTTGAGAACTTGCAGTGGTAATATAAAATAAATTGTAAAAAGCAAATAAGTACACATATGGCAGTAGACCACATAAATGATAAATTACAATTTAAATACGTTTTAGAGTCACTTTTATAACACTCATTTATTATTAATGGTATCTTCTCTTTAAACTTTACCGTTTACATTTTGTCATCCAAAATGAAAAAAATTTATTTGCTCGTGATTTAAAATCATATAACTTCAGACCTATAAGATAGCGACCCTTTTAGTGCTCCAGATGAAGTCTTCTTATTAATGAAGGTGAGTTAAAGTACTGATATTGTTTGAAGTTATTTAAATATTTAGTATATATGACTATTGAATTTAACAATAGATGATATTCAGGGTAAGGCTTCAATAGCAATTGTAAAAATCTAAGATTCGAAAGTACCCTCATGAGCAACTTACGAGCATCCTCACCAGCGACTTACTGTAGTCAGTTTCGACAATTGTATAATTACTATGTCTGCATTTTTTCTGATAATAATTAAAATATATGTATATCATCCCCTTTAATTTTTGTGAATAGATGTAAAAGTTTTTTAAAAAACGAGAAGAATTCTACGTTCTGTAGAAAAAAAATATCATCTTGACATTTTACAAATATGTAAACGTCAACTTTCAATGAGTTTTTGAAAAATAAAAGCGTTCCCCTTTTTCTAACAATCACTTCAATTTCAGTTGATCTGGTTCACTTTCTAATCACTTGCAAATCATTTCAGTTTATAATCAGTCTAAGGTTCGACAAACGAGTGCAACGTCAGAGGCGTATCGCGCAAAAGTAGGTACGTGAGATACAGTATTATTAAAATATAATATATTCTTACCTTTTATCATGTCTTGATATCCACTGCGTCTAAATACTACTGCCCCGGTAAGCCGTGTAAAACTTCAACATAAGCAACGCTTCCGCTGGCTTCGTATCGACCGAAATCCCCTCTCGGCGCTTCTGCCGTAGCACATTTTTGTCGAACCTTAATAATCACTTAGTTATTTTGTAAAAGGAGGACGCCTCTGGCCATAATTGTCGCAGATCGCTACAGCTTGAAGCTGTTTAAAGCTGCCCATGTATTCCGGTCCTAAAATAACACGTAAAAATTTACAGCTACCCAATGATGTGTTATTCACGGTCTAGGATAACTCGCCGCAGGAACATATCGCCGCGGGGACAACTCGCCGCGGGGTTAGCTCGCCGCCAGGCTCCTGAGAAAGATGAAACCAACAACGTCGCTTTATAGTACAAGGAAAACTGATTACTTAAAAACACAACGAGTTTAAGTGGTACATTTGAAGCGGCTGTGGAAATAGCCTTGTCCGCATTAAGGTGTACAAGGAATATTTTAATAATTTAAAAGTGCAACTAAAACTAATTGTTCAAAAACAAAACCAATAAAAGTAACCTTGTCATTACTCACTTTACAAATATGTGAACTTATACATAACTTACTATTTACATCTTATCTATAAGTGAATTAATTTTACATATAAATTTATGTTTCCATTTCAAAATTATGAGCAATCCCTCTCAAATACTCGATAATATTTAATTATTTACAATGTTTAATATTCTCGAGTCAGCCCCTCTGTAACGTTTTAATTTTTGGAGTGGATTATGCCCAGCTACTGACTGCTCATAAAATAAATCTCTTCTATGCTGAATTCTTCTAAGAGCGTCAATAAACTTTCAAATTGTTGGATGTTCCATTCCCAATTCGATCTATAACCGTTGATGGGCAGCTTCAGCAAAGTTGTTGGTCCTGTCCTGACAATTTTTGGTTCTGGTATATACGTTCCACATTTCTAGTGCAAATAACGGAGGGCGTCGTCCTTGAGTACGTTTATTTGGGCGACCAACGTAAGTGTTTTCGAATCAATCCAATAATCCAATAATAAATTGATAAAATAAGGGAGGTGCTACTTTAAAGATACCATCTATAAAAAAGGTATGACAATTTTTAAATAATTGAAGATTTGTCTCCTTGCCAAAAATTTAAATCCTTTCCAGTCCGAGTCCACTATCAAACAGTAAAAAGTTTTCTTCAGGTTCAGTAGCTGTTTTAAATGTTTTGTATGCCTTGGGTATTTCCAGTGTCATCAAATTTGTTGGATTGGTAGGAGCGGACATGATTTGGTTGCGTTTTCTCCTGATAACTTTTTTCAAAGTTCCTTGACGTGGTAATGCTCCTTGGCAAGCAACTGTCAACCCTTGGGTACAGGCTTTGATGACTTGTGAGGTACTCTCTACAGTTGAAGCAGCTCGTCGTTTAAGAGATCCAATTACTTTATCTGCTTCAATTTTAGCTGCAGACGCTTCATGACAATGTTCAGTCACAATTCGAACGACGCTTTCTTCACGCACATAAACTCTTCTTTTGCACTGTCCCCTTCTCTCACATCGCCAAAATTTTGTACAACCGTCTTTCGACATTTTATCAAAAACATAAGCGTAGCCATTACTCACGAATTTTGGTTTACTGCGTTAAGAAGACCCTGTTGATTCCATAGTGAAATGATACTCACGAATAATTCAACAAGACTAAACCTTCAGGTCCATACTAATTGCTTAAATACAGTTACCAACATGATTCTTGGAGGGGGAACAATTAAAATTTCATCATTATCATTTCAGGAATATATAATAAACTTTTAGGGTTGTTCTTGGAAGGATTTATGATGTTTATAGATTATATATACTAATATTGACAAATAGCTTATAATACTGATTACAATTAATATCCTTACATTAAGAGATTAAAACGCAATGGGAGGCGGTATAAATCTATTTACTATCAACAATTACCTCCTTTTGGATAAATATCAATTACATTGGTTTTGTTTTTGAATAATTAGTTTTAGTTGCACTTTTAAAATATTAAAATATTCCTTGTACATCTTAATTCTGACAAGACTATTTCCACAGCCGCTTTAAATGTACCACTTAAACTGTTTGTGTTTTAAGTAATCAGTTTTCCTTGCACTAAAAAGCGACATAGTTGGTTTCATCTTTCTCAGGAGTCTGGCGGCGAGCTGTCCCCGCGACGAATTGTTCCGGCGGCGAGTTGTCCCCGCGGCGAGATGTTCCTGCGGCAAGATGGCCGCGGCGAGTTGTCCCATTCCGTAGTATTTTACCAAGTTTTCAGAATTTTCCATTGTATACTCTTTCATATAACGATCGATGCAATTTCCGGTGAGACAGCCTGCATATTAAAAAGCACGTACTTGATATGACAAGGTAAGATAATTGTAATAAAGGTTATTAACTCGCTTTGATTATCTAGATTCTATTATCAAGTTTTGTGAGTGTGTCAGATTAGAAGTACTAGTGAAACGCTTCTTTTGATTTTTATAGTACGGTTAGGTTCTAGTTATGGTTAGATTTGTGTAGTTTCATTGTCGTAAAACTATGCTTTGTGTATGGTTTGAATATTCCCTTTAAGGAATCAACATTAATTCCTTGTAATAATCTTAAACTACACTTTAATTAACAAATAATCAAGAACAAGTTGTTAGATAAAATCAATTCGTTTTTACTTTTATGGCCAAAATTATTGACTGTTATTTTTAGCCGGCCTGAGATAAGCGTAGCTGAAACTTGGTGCATTTTTGTTTAAATAGAGTTTTTAAACTATTGTTAGCTTAATGTTTGTTTGTGGTATAATATGGAGCGAGCACGTAATGATACATAATAAATATCTTGTGATTTTGAGGAATCACTAAAAATGGATTCAACTTCTAACTCGTTATTAATAAATAAATACTAATGGGTATAGTAAAAAAGTAACAATACTTTTTTTAGTCTGCCCATCAAAAACACTCGCGAGCTGTCGCTGGTATGCACCTATATGTCGAGAAATAAATAAATTCAATATAATTTTATATTGTGTGGATTTGGAAAAATAAACACAGTCTTTTAACGCTGTTTATTTATCTGCGCAGCAGATTTCGAGATACAGTGTAAAAATCTGTCAGTTTTAACGGTAATGCTTGCTTGCAGATAAACGTTAACTTTTCTGGACTCTCTACAGACAGGTCCGGCGTTAGGATTGGTACTTTACCAAACGGTAAACATGTAAAAAGGCCCCAGCAGATCTCATTCACAGAAATTTTCTTGAATACAAACTTCAAAACAAAGAATTTGGAAGGATATATCCTCAACAATCGCTAGTTTTACAAAAAAATGTAACGATTTAAAATATTCTTGGATAGTTTTACTTATGCATCTAATCTAAAATTTAAAAAATATTCTTTACTAAGTTTGTACTTTTCTACTGAAAAGGAAAATGTGAATTACAATAAAATAATAAACGTTAAGAGATAACAATTCCAGGAAATGAAATCTGATCTAGGCCTAAGATATTACTACAGCTTGGCTTTCGACATACTACAAACAAAAATTTCAGTTTTCCCTGTACTATAAAGCGACATAGTTGTCCTCGCAGCGAGTTGTCCCGGCGGCGAGTTGTCCCTGCGGCGAGATGTCCCTGCGGCGAGATGGCCGCGGTGAGTTGTCCCATTCCGTGTTATTTAACGTCTGGCCCTTAAGGGCCGGTTGTACCAACTCTAGTTAACTCCTGGTTTAAGTGATCCGCAGATCATAGATGACGCTAGTTCAATGAAGCATGCGTTGTACAAGCAGAAATGAAACCCTAGTCCAAGGTTGGTTACGGTTTATAGGTTACATTTTGTGTCAAAATCTACTTGAACTAGGGTTGAATGGCCGATCTTGGGCGTTCAGTTGACTGGGATATTGACTCTCAGATCAAGCTTGAACTTGGCTGGTACAATGACGTTCTCTTGTTAAACCGAAGTTCATGTTTACCAACCGATAAACTTGGCCGGTACAACAGGCCCTGAGACTGTCTCGACTCTTCTTGGCATTGTGCGGCTACTGTCACGTTCCCATAATTCATTTAAATTTATTGCTGTCGCATTTTGCATTATACTTAGTATAATCAAATTTTAATTGCTATGCTAATCCGCGTATGTAAATAATATATACGAAATTTACTTAATACCAGCTCATGTATGTTTACACTTGTAAATCTCAAAATCCACAAGAGAATTATCACTTTTTCCATTTAAACTGTTATCTATCAATCAGATACGTCATCCTACGTAACTAAATTATTGTATTTTGTATATAAAAGGGTATTCCGGCTTTCACCTGCAGTGTAATTGTTCTTGTCAAAGTGCTCATAATTACATAAAACGTCAGTAAGTGTATATAATATGAAATATTTATTATTTTGTCTACATTTAAATTTATATGTACCTAAAGATCAAAAAAGCGATAACAACTTGCAACAACATTGTTTGCCGGTGTCCTTACATCAAAACAAATAATACTTAAGTATTTTTGTGAACTCTATTTTTTTAAATTTGTTCAGTTCCGTTTATTTAATATGTATAATACATATACAGCTACTTAGATATATAGAAATCATTTTAATATATAGTTTTGTTTTAGAGTCTTCAAAATGAGTTTGGACGAAGTAAGTATAAACCAACTTACCTAAATATGATTTTTTGTAGGCACTATTTTTGCCATCCTTAAACATTTTATTTTCTCTACATAACTACATACTTTTGTTTTTATCTGTCAATTTTAATGTTAAGAAAGGGAGTAGGAGTACTTTTCTGCGTAACAAGTAGTAAATCAAAATACAGAAAATTTATTATCTATAACTAACGTTTCCCATACTAACAACAAATATTTGAACAACGCGTTAGAGAACATGAATGCAGTTATCCATTCGCGGCGGTTTATATTTAGCTATAATATATTTCTGGCTTTTTAAGTTACTTCTTACTTCTTAAATTATTATAATCTGATACACGTTCAATCTAGTATATTCTTGTCATTTGTATAGTAATTAAAGTGGAACATGGAGGAAACTCTACTGAAAATTTAGATTCATTTTACAGAACCTAACCTACACTTGTTTTCAGAGATTTAAGGCTATGGCTGAGAAGGTCAGAACTATGGATACACCAAGCGATAGTGACTCCTTGGAATTATACAGTTACTATAAACAAGCTACTGTGGGAGATTGCAATACAGGTAAATATCTATGTACATTGAGTAAAATTTAATTACAAAGTAACTTCGTTACGCCCTAGGTATGTACGTTCAAATTTAATAAGGAATAAATAAATTGTTATATAAAAGTTATAAGAGCATTTTTACATTAAATAATCGAACGTTATATGGAACATGTAGATGAGATAAACTTTGATATTGCAGAAAGACCGGGGACTTTAAATGTTAAAGGTAGAGCTAAATGGGATTCTTGGAACAGTAAAAAGGGTGTGAGCCAAGACGAAGCCAAGGAAAGATACATTGCCAAAGGGGAGTCATTAGGACTCTAAATTATCTATACAGATTAATCTAGTGAAATATATACATATATTAATATGAATAAATAAAGATTTCTTATTAACATTTATGACGTTGTGTTTTATATTTTTTGTTATAGCATTAAACACGAAGCTTTTAATCCAAACATCTAATCGAATTAAATGAATTTTACGTTGTAAATATGTCGGTTATTGGCGTGCTATTTAAAGAATGTAACTTGTAGCAAACAAAATTTACTTTGACTGGCAAACTCCAAGCTAATATTCTAATTTTGAATCTTCTTTCAAATTATTAATTATCAAATACAGTCAACGGCATCCTGTTATTGTGACCAGATAATATTTTACTTAAAATATTAGTTTATCTCATACAAATAAATTATCTTTACTTCTATACCTACTGACATATCTCTAGCAAGTACAATATTTAATAAAAGGATGAATTTAAAAAGATTTTATCTCATATTCATAGCTTTAGATTATGCTGGATGTAATACATTCCTAATCTTCTTGAAGATAACATTCTTTATGAATGTAATTAGGATAATATTGAAATTAGAATTGTTTTAATGTTTCAAAAATGTGGCAGACAAAATAAAATTCGAGGGTTGTTTACTAAAAAGTAATTAAAATTGGCTAAATATTTACTACAATCTACACAACAATACGTTTGCGTATGGAAATACTTTCAGTCCATTAAATAAGACTGGAAAATTATACTCGCATATTAAAATGAAAAGAAATTAATACACACATGCATTGCATGAACACTGCCTAATATTATACGCTATAAACATCATTTAATTAATGAAAAATGCCGTTTTCCAATATTTTTGTATCTTACGAAATCAAGCATCTACATCTTTTGTTGCACGCAACATTTAAGAACAGTTTTGTAAATCAACCGCAAATGTGACTTACATCCCCAAGATTTACAAAATAACAGTCTCTATTTAAATACAATTACGAAGTTTATAGAATAATGATATCAAGGACACACCACAGAAAATATTTAATTAATTCGGAACATATGTTTCGGAAATTCTTGGATACCTTAATGATTGAGGAAGTTTATAGCTTCAAAATACAGAAGAGGACTAAAATAGTACTGCTAAATACCGTTATCATGAGTGCAATGTCTTTCATTGTGTATGTTTTCGTCTGAGACTAAAAAAAAAGTAAATATCCACAGTCAGACCTATTGGCAATTTGTCCCGTTTCTCTAAAGATAGGAATATGAATTTTCATATATGTAGTATACGATTTCTTCCATTTTCTGTTATAAAACACATCGCCAAATACCTATTTGGAAGATATAAATGCTTAGATATACCGGTTGTGTCATAAACTTCAGGGGATAGGAATTAACTGTGGCCAAGGTGATAATCCCCACTTCAATGTATTGTCATTGTCACAAGCACAAGTTACAAGATTCAAAAAACGTCAAAATGATATGAGTTGTGCGGTCGATGAGTCGCGTACAGTCGTTCGACTTGCGTTGATCAATCTATGCATGACACGCTCCATAAAGGGAATATTTACAAGACGAAAATGTCGTTTCAAAATACTGTAGCAGCGAATGTAAGAGCTGTACTAAGCTGTGTACTGCGTAATAGTTTATTCTTTCAAAAAGATAAATAGAATTCTAAACAAGCGGCTCAAAATCCTTCCTTCCGCAACAAGACATTGTACGATTGTTTGATGTGTCCCCACAAAAAGAAATCATTTGGAGCTAGATTGGGAGATCGCGGAGGCCAACGAATGCTGCCTGCTTCATTAATAAGACGGTTCGGAAAAGTATTCAATAATAATTGCTTCACTCTGAGTGCATTATGTGCAGGACAGCCATCCTGTTGGAATCGCATAATTTCCCAATCCATTCCAATATTTTCAATAGCGAGAACTGTTTGACTTTGCAGCAAATCTAGATATTTGTTTACACTTAAGAAACCCTCAGTAAAGAATGGTCCTAATAAATGGTCACCTAAGATGACTGTCCAGACGTTCTGTTTCAGTTTCTAAGGATGCTAGGTGTGGCTAGCAAAATATGTTTCTGTAGGTTTTCCCGCGTATCATGTAATGTGAAAGATAATTCATCAGTGAAAACAATATTTCTGATGAAATTATCATTTTAAAGCACCTTTTCCATTCCCGTTTTGCAAAACTCCATTCTTAGAAAATTGTCTTTGGGAAATATCTTTTGCGTTTTCGAACATTTAAAACACTTTCAGCGATTACGTTTCCAAACCCTTGCGACAATTTTATTACTTTCGCCCAATTCCTCAGCCCAATTCCTCAGGTAGAACGTGTATTTCAAGTGCGCTGCAAATAATCACATTGCGCCTTTCTCTTTCTTCAACCTTTTACGGGTCTACCTTTCTTGGTTTGCATTTTGTAGTAATGCTGATACAGCTCATGGTATTGATGGAATTACTCCTGGCAAAAACAATGCGAGCAAAGAAAAGCAGTAACCAACAGACATGTTTCTGCCTACCCGGCGTCATCAGCGTTGTTCTGAGCACCTTCTCCGCTGCCTACACTCCGTTCACCTCTCAGTTTATGCCACTAATCTCCAAAAACAGCAGAAATATTTCCTAGCGATACACACACAAGAGATATAGTCATGCCGTCCTAGAAAGTGGTGACAGAAACCGAAATACAGGTGCCAACCACCCATCGAGCAGTTCTTGGATTGCTTAATGCAAGATGGCGTTCTATCTTATTCATCATTATTTCACAAAATTCAAGATCATCTTCACTCAATTGCTGAAGGAAATTAATTATGAACTGAGGCTTTGCTAATGTCGTGATTCAGTGATACCTGCCACGTTGATGTCTTCGGGTTTTCTACTAAATCTAGGGCTATATTCAAAAACTTCGACACTTATAGCACTTTTTGGTCTTGCTCTGACATCCCCGGTTTCGTTAAAACGCCTCAAAGTTTTGGATACTGTCGACTTTGATATTGGTTCTCCATTAAAGGTATCGCAACCTAACTAAATAGCCCTAAAAAATCAATCGACTACGCAACTGTTTACTCGACGGTGTGCGTACGTATATATAATGCCATTCAAAGCAAGTAGTCTGTCGATAGTTGTTCGACTTTTAAATCAAAAGGGAATCAAGCAGCCCATCTATTAAAAAATCGAATCAATATCGAATGGAGCGTGCGCGCTTACATATAATGTCATACCTATTGCGAAAACGACTAACGGCCGAATAACTAAAAGTTAATAATATGTAATGCCTCTAACACAAACATGTGTCACATTGCTGAATTCAGGAAGAATGCTCTTTTCAAAAATCATAAAATTTAGCGCCCTTCCTATTAAAGAAAATCAAGATGTAGTCCTTTACAATTAATGTACCTTAAATACTTCTAACTCTAGACCTAAATTCAAGGATTTTCGCTTATTAACTCTTGAGATATTTAGCTGTTTCCAGACTTTTTGGCCACTCTGTATAAAGTTCTTAGTGTAGATGTGTTACAAAAGGAAGCGTTGTATTTTCGAGAATAGTATTGTAATTCTGAGAATTAAATTTGTCCTCAATTCTCCGAAAAACGCCAATGCCTCGATAACTAATCCAACCCCACACATTCATTGAGAAGTTTTTATTTAAAAGTTAAAAAAAAAATATTTAAATTATTAGTAGAGTAACCTAAACTTGCGGACTCGCATAGGCGTCGGTATTACGGGTTAATATAAGAATACGAAAAATTCATAAATAAACTAAACCGGTAGAGAAGCAGGCATGTAGTGTCGACCTTGAATATAAATCATGTTAAACCGCGCTGAGAGAGATTTCGTTTTAGTACCGGTTGATCTGTCGCAGAGATTAGTCGAACGGTCAAGGTTATGTACTTACGTGTCGCTTTTGAAAATATAGCTGGTGTTTTTTGTGTGTTGTAGTATTATACCAAGTACATAATTAGTGTATCGTTTCATATAGAACTAATATTTACATACCTAAGAAAACAATGCCTCGTAATAGATTTGCTACTAATGTACATAAGTATGTGTCACTTTTTCCCCATTTAAAATATGACGGTAGTGCAGTTTTTTGCTTAATATGCAATGTTCGTTTGGCTGCATTGGACAGAACTGATTGCCAGAGGCATGTCAATGGTATTAAGCATATGAGAAATGCAAGAACTGAAATACCTTATACACTATCACCTCATACATATATTAATTATGTTTACTTCTTGTAATCTTCCGTTGTCGTTGGTGAGAAAAGCAGCTTTTAAAACGTTTTGGCGACAATACGTTCCAAAGCACCCATTACCCTCACAAACAGAATTACAGAATCATTTGCCGCGAATGAAAGAGATGCTAGAAAATGTGTGTAAACGTGATTTGTGTTCCAAAAAAATATGGATTACCGTGGATGAGACGACCGATATAAAGAAAAACAGTATTGTGAATGTAATAGCTCGCGTTTTATCTAGCGAGAACACAGCATCTCGAAATTTGTTAGCTTGCAAACGTGTTCAACAATGTACCGCGGAAAATATTCAAAAAGTGATAATGAACGCTTTGAAAAAATTTAAAATTGCCCAAGATCAAGTTGTGATGATTGTGACAGATAGTGCACCAACGATGTTAAGTGTTGGGCGATCCTTAAAACATATATTTCCTAACTTAATACATATAACCTGCGTGCTGCATGCTTTGCATTTAGTTGGTGAAGTTGTTCGACAACGTTACGGAAACGTTGATCGGATGATTGGAAGTAATAAAGCAGAGTTTCGTAAATCTCCTAAACGTTTAAAAGAATTTCGTAAATTTTGTCCAGGTATTCCAGAACCTCCTGAACCAATTTTAACGCGATGGGGTACTTGGCTAACAGCAGGTTCTTACTATTTGATCCATTTTCAACAAATTCAATCAGTTATAATGCGATTTAATCGGAATAAATCCAAAGCAATTAGAGAAAGTCAAAGAGAATTTCAAATTCCCCAACTTTTAGAAGATTTAACAACAATATGTACCAATTATACAGTATTACTATATGCCATCAGAAAACTACAATGTACTGAATTGTCATTGCAGGAATCATTAGACATAGTGGAGAGTGTAAAAAATAAATTACACACATTAAATGATACGCCAGAATTATGCGCTAGTCAAAAGTTGGCAGATGTTTTAAGGAAAAATCCCGATTTTAATACTTTAGAGGCCGTTTATAATAAGTGTAAGAATAGTGAGCTTTTAAGTGATTTTGAAAAACGATTTCTACATGCAAATGTAACTTCCTTAGATGTGGAGAGAGCGTTTTCTATGTATAAGAATATTTTCTCTTGTCGACGCACAAGGTTTAAAGAAGTAACTGTGGAAACATATGCAATGATGCAAGTTTACAGTAGTTCACATCCTGATGCCTCTAATTTGTTGAATAATTAGCAAGTAAGTTTATTTATGAATTTTTCGTATTCTTATATTAACCCGTAATACCGACGCCTATGCGAGTCCGCAAGTTTTGGTTACTCTAATTATTAGTGTATTTTTCATTAAACTTAGTATTATTTGGCCTATACCCTCCAATTATTTGTTGACTGGGATATTTTCTCGTCCGTAAAAATAATCCAGGTGTTTATGGATATAATTTAAGGAAAGTAATAATCTGGCTTGCTTCTAATGGAGCGGTTTATTAGCAGGAACTCCATATTTCAATTCTGATTGCCTAATCTTTCTGCTCTCTCGCATTCATTGCAGTTGAAAATTGATTTTTTCTTAAAATATTTAATGAAGTAATATTTTGTGCATTTCTCGTTAACGCCCTTATTTCATCGCGCCGTTTCTTTATAGCAAACACTAAAATGTTGCCCAGTTGCTCGTACCACACATCTTGAATTTTAGTTAGGATTTGGGCTTTCAAAACATATTACATTGACAGGGCCTACAGAGCATTATTATTACTTCAGTAATCAAGTACTTACACAACACATCGATTTACGATTGACAATGACAGACAATTTGACACAATTTTTTAGTGTTCATATTTTATAAAAAAACATGTAAAATGCATAATGTCATGATACTATCGCTTGTTCCAGATTTTTATGAAAGTAATGGTAGGTATGTCCAGGCGTACAGGGTATGTCTATATCTTGCAAAAAAAGTTGTAAAGTCAATGTTTGTTGCTAAATGATGATGACATATTCTTTTCTTTTACAACTGTCATATATTTTTTACTTAATTCAACACTATTCTCAGCATTTATTGCTTTGGTAATCCCAACGCGTTGGTAATTGAAGATAGTATTAATAGTATAAATCGGAACGAATTAGAATAAACATAGGTAACATTCTCCAACATTTGTAACTTTTGAAGGTATACAATCCGAATTTTCCTTCTGTCGAATATTAATTTAAACAAAGAAGGTATAGAGCGTATATTGACAAGTATTTTTTGACAATTTGTGTTGTTGAGTAAAGTGGCGTAATGTTAAATTATAGTAGTGTTCACCGATTAAATATTTAGTTTTAATCAATAAGTGCACAATATCAACATTAATATTAAGTTTTTAGAATGGAAACAAATAATTTGGATAAGGTAATTATTTCTATTTATATAATTGTATCAGTAAAATAATTTCATACCCTTAGACATTTCAAAAAATGGCGGAAAAAGTTCGTAAGATGGATAGACCACCAAATACTGATGCATTGGAACTGTATGGTCTCTATAAACAAGCGACGATTGGCGATTGCAATACAAGTAAGATTTAAAGCAGAATGATCTTTCGATGAATAAAGTTAGATTGATTTGCAGATAAACCGTTTGCTGTGGACTTAATGGCAAACGCCAAATGGAACGCATGGCAGGCCAAAAAAGGCATGAGCAGAGAGGAAGCTAAAGAAAAATACATAACGAAAAGTTCATTATTAGGTCTTGCAATTGATCAAACTCAGGAATAATACTTGTGATCAATCCTACTTTTATAGGATTTACAATTTTGGTTCACACTTGTATATAATTTATAAAGTAAATATGTATATAATTTATAAAGTATTTTTTTTTGTATTTTTTTGCTTGTGAGTTACACTTTATAAAAGAAGATATTATTTATTTCTTAACAGCTACAGATGCAAGGACCGGTGAAACTATAACTGTAACTTTAAAAAATCAAAGGCTTAAAAAAGATGCTACTCCAACTCAATTCCCTAACATTTGACAAAAAACATGGAGATTTTATTGTTCAAATAGTTTTATATTCTTATGTTATATTTAACAAAATTATTTTTGAACACGAAGAGATGTTTTTACATGTGTATAATAAACGTTCTGTTTTAATACAAAATATTTTAAATTATACCACCGAACGTAGCCATTTGGATACTGATATATGTAAACGTCATATTCACAGCAGTGAACAATAATTTGTTCTACAAATACCCTCCTTAAAAATTATTGCGGGAAAAGTAATGATAGATTAGGTAAAACACCACATTATAGGAAATTAAAGACCCTGGTTAAACAGCATGTCTGGAAGTTTTCTGGTGAAATTGAACAAAATTTCGAATAAAATTGCAATTACTGTATCACTTCAACCTTAGTTTCTTCTAAATACATGTACAATTACAAATAATAATAATTAGCCGATTAAATATCAACCACAAATACATCTTTCACGAAAACGGTGCTCGGTTACGTGTTTGGCTTTTGCTTTGAAACTTCGTTTTTCCAAAATAAAATCGAATGAGATGCGAAGAAGGGCTCAGTTGACGACTGGCATCTTCCTTAAACCGGAAGCCCTTCAAAACTTAAAAAAAAATGCAAAAAAACGACTCCTTTACCGCTTAGGCTAATATGGTGCATGGCGATACATTACCTAAACAGCGTGACGTCATCGAAGAGCGCAGAGGCCTTGTTATATCGGCGGTTATGGTTTGGCGCGGCGAAATCGCATGCAACTATTTTGAATAGTTTTAGAGGCGATAGAAACGACTTTGCGTGCGAAACTACCATTAAGAGTGTGCAGTGTTTTGTACAGCTATACATGTATTTCTTATTTTATGTTTATGGATTTGAGTTATTAGAAATTTAAGAGATTAATATAATGTTTTATGTTTTAATTGTTGCAAATTGATATCTGCGTTACTCTTATATAAAAAAAACATGGCTATTTTGCTATTACGTAAGAACCTTGCTCATCGAAGCTCAGATAAAAATAATATGTGGGAGAAGAAACTGAAAACGGTGATCTGTGTGATTAGGTTTTCAAAAAGTACGTAAAAATTCAAATAACTAAACCATTAACGGTAAATTATAATTTAATTAGGGAATAAATCATATGATATACTAATTCAAGATATTCAACTTCTATTCGAAATTCAAAAACTCAAAACAGGGAAAATGAGATATTTTTATTGTTAAATATACTGATGTTTATTGATAGTAATAAGTCTTTCAATTAGCAAACACTACTATAAACATTTCCAGCACAACTTTTATTTTACACAGCCAAATTATTCATTAATAAATTGCGATGAGACCCAAAACAAGTATTATTGTGATTCAAATTAATATACCATAGTAATCCGGCACCATCTAACATTACTAGAGCCCCGGTAACTGGAGAGCAATCGCAGCGGCGGTGTGACTGTGCTTACGTGGGCGGATCAAAAACGGAATCGCGTGATAACTTCAAAGCAATGTTTGGAGATGTCTAAACGCAATACGAGTAAGTTTCTGCGGCGTTATCTGACTGTAGATGAGGCATGGATACATCACTACACGCCAGAAACCAAAAGCCAGTCGGCGAGATGGGTTTTTCCGATGAACGTGCACCAAAGAAAACAAAGACGATTCCATCAGCCGGAAAAATTATGACGACGGTCATTTGACATTTGCAAGGTATAATCTTAATTGATATTTGGAGAAGGGAAGGACAATCATGAGACAGTACTATGCTGATATATTGGACCAATTCGACGGTGAATTAAAGAAAGAAAAGCCCGGCCTAGCGAAGAAAAAAATTCTCTACCATCATCCACCGTATTCGCCAGATTTGTCCTGCTGTGATTTGTTTCTTTTTCCAAACTTGAAAAAATGATCTAGCGGAAAGCGGTTCACGTCAAAGTCATTGCCGAAACAGAGGTCTATTTTGCAAAGTTCGACAAATCCCATTATTTGGATGACTTAAGAAAGTACATCGCTGGATTAAGTGTATAGAGCTACAAGGCGATTATATTGAGAAATAAATGTTAAATGCAAAACAATTGCATTGTGTTCCTTAACACAGGTATTTATCATACCATCCCCGTATATATACATACCTATATAGCATTTTGCGGTTCAGAGGTCAATGACGTTATTAGAAGTGCCAAAAGTTAACTCTATTGAAACATAACGTTGCCTTAGTAAGAAAAGTGCGTAACTCCATTAAAAGGAAATTTACAGGAAACCAAAAAAACTTTGGTTTTCGTATGATTATAATATAAATTCTTGTTTCTCTTTTAGAGGCTATTGTAGAATAATTTGAATGATTTTTGGGAAAAAATAATTTTGAAAACTTTCTTTGAGTTATTATTAGATAGCAGTTAAATCTCATTTTTGATAAAGAATGGAGTTACGTGCTTTTCTTACTAAGGCCATGATAAAGTCAATACCATATTTACACAGGTGCACATTCTAATCTATAATACCAACATTTAAAGTATTTTTACCAACTGAATAAATATGTTCTTTCAATTAATTATACAATAAATTTTAATTTTAATTATCGAAGTTATGCAACTTATTTTACGCGGCTAGGTGGCGACATCTTTTGTCTTTTTATCGATTTAAAACAGTGTTGTATCATAAGTTAGAGACCGGGGTCATAACATACATAATCCAATGTTGCTAGCGTTTAACTCAGTGTAATTTGTAAAGCGGTGCTTGGTAGAATAGAAAATAACCTATAAAATTAAGGTAAGTACCCGGTTTTTTTTAGGTTTCTAATGCAGTAGCATTTACTAATTTTTAGTACATCTGATTCATAGTCTAAGTATCATACTTTAATGAACTTTTAATGTTTTTAGGTTTTACCATGTCTCTTCAAGAAGTAAGTCTAAAAAATACTTTTTTTTTACCTTGCTACTAATTGCCAGTCAGTATTTGTTCACAAACAAACTTATTAAAATTATAACAAAAAAACACTTCTTACTCACTGAGAAAACTAATTACAATTACATTTTCTTGCTTCATCATTGAACGGTATAATTACGATCGTTCGATTTGACTTTCATAATTTTTATGGTCGAAGATTAATCGGGATTGGTAATGTATTGTTTGAGCGGCATATGCATATCTTATTAACTTGACATTTTATTCAGAAACAAAATACATCGCCAGTTATCTTATAAAGATTTTACACTTGTACACTTATTGAATGTACATAGATATTAATAAAGTGGTGGGACAATACATCGTTTCGCAGGTGTTAAGTGCACGTATGCCAAATAATTTGATTGCAATGTAAAAAAATTACAATTAATAAATTTCTTGGCGGAACCGTGTTCATTTAAATAATAATTAATGCTATTTTATACGAAATCGAAATTGATTTCGTTTGTCTAGGTTTTAAGTCTACATTTTTATATCAAATTTACATTCTGTCAGTATAGTACGTTCCAAGTAAGCGAGTACTTTCGTCATACATGCAATTAGTATTTTTTAACATTTTAATGTAGGTAATTAGTTCAACAATCATTACTTAAAGTAGTTAGTAATAGCATTTCTTATTTATGTATACACAGTTTATATCTATTGTAATTTAAACAATTTGCTGCATTCCTTTAATTTTGTTAAACAAAATTTGACATAAAAGAAGATTCAGAAGATTGAAGATTTTTTACGGAGCTTAAGTAGTAAAGAAATATGGATAATTATAAATGTTGCGTTTGTTAGTAATGATAATAAGCAATATGTGTAATTATATCTATTATGAAAAACATGTAAAGAATTTAACTTAAAATTGTTACTCATACCGAAAAATAACGCATGAATTACATATTGTGTATTATAGGCTAATTTTGATTAAATTAAAACAAATATTGTTAGTTCCATTTGCTTTTAGTACCTAGGCTGAACCACAGCTCTGATAAAAAAACACATCACAGTTCTTATATGAATTTACTTTCGTCAAAGTATATACCCTTACGTTTGATGGTTTAGTAGAGAAGCTTTTGAATATCTCCTAGTATACTGCATTAAACACTTTTAAGATGTTCATATAATCCTTACTGCGATTAGGGACAACGATTCTCTCTTCTGGCCAACTAATCTCGTAGCAAATAAATAAGATTAATGCTGGGTGATTGTGGAGGTCATACCATATTTTTGAAGACACCTTTTTTGTTGCTTTCATTAATTTTTTACAGAACTTGCATTTATATTTAAGGCATAACCCTCGTAGATGAAGATTTTCTTCAATGAGCTTAAGCCTAGATGGAATTGCATGTTGCTAAATATTTTTTAAATGCCATCAATTGTGTGGAAATCTCCAATTCCATTGAAGGAAAATGAGACCCAAATAAGCAATGTGTTTAACTGCCGGTACAGCATATCCACGGACGTGATCGTTTCATCCACCCACTTAGAGCAAATGTGCATCAACTGACACAGACTATTTGAAATTTAAATTCATCTGTCAATAATACACGTTGTTACATTTCAACATCTCAATTTTGATTACCTTTAGCCGATTGTAGCCTCTAGTTAAAGTTTTGTTGTCGTAAAAAAGGTATTTCTAGTCAAATCATCCTGCGTGGTAGTTACTCTTCGCCGCCCCGAACACTTTCTTGGTGTCGTTATATCGGTTATTTTATGTCGCTTCATTGATTAAATTGCCCAAGGAATTATCTTCTGCTCACGCACTAGGTGGACACGCTGTATGAATAGGAAGGTAGTAGGAATTGGAACATTACAAACACAATTTTATGTAAAATATAAGCCTTTGTCAGAATTGTCAAACTCAACATTGTAAACGTTACATCCCCAAACTGAAACATATCCTCTTGAAATCATCAAATTTATAATAAAGATAAAATACATGCAGGTACAATGTTTTGTGTAGAGTAGTATAATTATTCAACAGATGGTCATCTCAAATTTAATTACAAATGACACTAGAAAAAGAAATAATAATATAAGAGCCATAAAAATTTGCAAATGGGGTCCTTGACAAGATGTTCATTAACGGTTCTCAAAGTAATGTAGTTCTTACCGTTGTCGTTGTAACCTCGTTTGTGCAACTAGTTTAATACGGCAGAAATGTAAGTACATACATATATACGTTATACGGTAAACGCGGTAAATAAGCCCTACTTATATTTATATGTATTACCTGACCTTTTATCTGATCTTTTACTTTTGAATTTTTAATGACTCCAGCCCTATGTTTAATAAATAGGAATTGATGAAATTCTAATTTGTAGATAAGCAATTTATGAGTAGGCCTTATAAATCTTTAATTTAATGACTAAGAACACACGGCGAATAAATATTTAATAGAACATTTACAAGACAATGGAATATACAGAGCCGGTCCTAGCGTGCCCGTGCGTATGATATTGAAAAGAGAAAAAAATTCTCTATCGGTTAGGCAATAAAAAGTATGGCATTCCATTTAAAATACGAAAAATGATGCGACTTCCGGTTAAACCGGGAGTGATACCTCGTTGATAATATCAGAAAAATTTTAAATACTAACTACATAATATGTGAAAAAAGTAACTGTAAAATCATTGAATATGATATAATTTCTCTAAGCTTTTTCGACACGATGTGTTAATAATTTTAGATATATTACTTTTATCAAGTAGATCAATCTATTTGCCCAGCTACTGATAATTAACAGAAAGAAAAAACTAAATTATCTTAAAAAGCGTTCGCATTGTACGTGAAATTTTGACCTGTTTCATTTAACTAGACAATGGTCATACTCATACGGAACATTAGTATATTTCATATGAAATTGTATTTCTATGAAATTGCTAAAGCTGTCAGACAGGTAGCGGCGAATCTAATGGAGCAGACAACTTCGTTCTCTTCTGTATATAGTTTTAAATTTAAAGATAATAGTAACACTAGTAAATACTTGCAAATACTTAAGTGCCATATTAAGGATAACTTTTGATTCTAAATAATGAATGATTAAGTTTGTAGTAATACGGTACTGATGCAAATGTCGGTAAACCAAGTAATAATTTGAAAAGAAGTATGTACTAATTTTCACACCTCCCGCTTTCATCGAGAACGGTGCCATAACGGCATAAAATATCAACAAATTTATAAATCCTCTTTTCTACATTTTCTACAAAAATGTCCCTCTGAAAAGTGAATTTTTCCTTTTCACGCTTCTGACGTCCAAACTATTAATTTCAGAATAGTGCTCTCGCAGACTTTTTTTGTAAAAATATTCGTACCCTATAAATGAAATCCTATACATTTTTTGATACCAAGCGTTGCTTTTAAACAAAAATTTCAGTTAAAAAGTAATAACTGAAATTTTTGTTTATAGCATGTTACCACAAACTTAATCACATACTACTTATGTTCTCAAGCATAGAACGTACAAAAGTATAAGTTCAGGCCTGTAGTTAGCATATACACTACCGTTCATGGAAGTTCGAGCAAGCAAAAAGATGTACGGAAGTCAAAGAAAATAAGAGAAACATTAAATGGCCATGTATTTAATACTTACTTACATGATTTTACATATTTTCAAACACAAATTTATTAAAAAGAAAAAGTTAATGTAATACAAATAATTTAAATCCGATTTTCATCGAAAAATCCACCTTTTGCCTTTAGGACTGCTGCCACTATTCTCGGGATCCGATTCACTAATTTTGCTAATGTTTCATTGAGCAAGCTTGTCCATACCTCCTGGAGAATGGTCCACAAATGTTCCTTCGATTTTGGACACTATTTCCTAACACATCGGTCTAATTCTTCCCATAACAACTCTATCGGGTTCAGATCGGGGGACTGTGGCGGCCATTCCATAAATTTTAGGGTCCTTTCATTTCTTCTTGCTGCAGGTAATCTGTGCACCATTTAGATTTATGTTTGGGGTCATTGTCAATTCAAATCCACGACCAATTAATCGGACTCCTGACGGTATGGCATTTTCCTCCAGGATTTTCCGATATTCTTTTTTCATTATGCCCTCAATTTTGAACAAGTCCCCTGTTCCGATTAAGGAAAAACAACCCCAAACCATTACAGATCCGCCTCCATGCTTCACCGTAGGAACTATACATTCCCGTAACATTCTTTCCCCTCGTGATCTGCGTACGAAAACTCTCCGTCTATTTCCAAAAACCTCAAACTTGGATTCGTCAGTCCACAAAACGTTTTTAAAATCGTCCACTGTCCAATCTCTATGAGCTTGTGCCCATTTCAGTTGTTTCAGCCTATTTCCTCTTCGGAGTAACGGTTTTCAACAAGCCACTCGTCTATGCAACCCAGCCTCTTTCAGCCGACGTTTCACAGTACTCACAGAAACTTTGGAATCTCGTTCATTATTGAATTCTGCAGCAATTTCTGATGCTGTTAGTCTTCTATTGCGCTTACTAATTATTTTTATTCGTAAATCTTCCGCAGGAGTCGTTTTTCTTGACGGTCCTAGCCGATCTTGCACGTCACCGGTTGTCTTAAATCGAACTATAGTATCATGTACTGTAGATTTTTTTATTTTTAATTTATCCGCAATCCGTCTTTCTGCGTACCCTTCCTGATGCAAGGTAATAATAGCAGATCGTTTTGAAACAGCTAGCGGCTTTCCACGGGGCATTTTAAGCAGTTAAACCGAAATTATTTTATTTTTCACTTGCACAACCACAGATACTTTCACAGTAATAATCTGTTCAGAACTACTGCGTTTACAAATGTTATAATACTTTATAAAGGGTATACGAATATTTCCAAGTAACACGAGTAAGTCAGCTAACCCTCCTAGGGATTATTATAAAGCTTTATTGTCACTGTAATTATTGGGGATTTCCAACATAATTATATATTTTATGATAACGGTCTTATAATAGACAAATACTACCTGGAAATTGGTAAAAGGCTTCCAGAAAAGGTTAGTTTTAATAATTCCTCACAGAAATGTATATTATATAATTTTAACATTTTTTCCTAAACAGTTAATATAATTTGTCAGCTTGCCCGAACTTCCATGAACGATACTGTACATGGTGTGAACATATACATATCATACATTTACAGGGACTCGCGTATACACTCCATTTGGTTCTGTTTTATATTAATGTACTGTGAAATAAACCGCCCTACTTGTTTAACAAAGTGACAGGTTCATAATGTTAATGTTCGTAGAAACAACTACTTGTATACCTAAACACCGGTTAGAGCAATTCAAAGGCAGTTTCAGTTATAATATAGCAAAGCTTATCAATAACTTACCTACTTCCCCATATTGACGTATTTAAATTATCTGTTGACTTTATTAAGACGCGGTTAAAATTGAGGCTCAACCGGTTTCTGAAACCTCTTTTTATACAATGGATAACTATCCAACTCGTAACGCTATCCACAGATAAATGTTAGAACGGGTTTCTAGAAAGTATTTACATATAACTATCCACAGTTTGTCTATCCGTTATATAAGCACTTCTGAAAATGATTAGTAGATAGCGCTAAAATCGTAAATTCAAATTTTGGTGGAAAATTAAAATGTGCAACATGTGGCCCCCACATTGTAAATTATTTTACAACTCAGTTTGAAATCTACGTGAATACCGGCAAGTTGTAAACCGTTATTGACGATAATATGGCAGACAAAAAACAAAGATCACGTAATTTTACAGAATGTGAACAAAAATATTGTTTAACATTGTGAGAAATCATTTCTTACAATGTTAAACAATATACTCACGTAGATTTCAAACTAAGTTGTAAAATAATTTACAATTTCCACCAAAATTTGAATTTACGATCATTTTCGGAAGTGCTTATATAACGGATAGTCAAACTGTGGATAGATATATGTAGATACTTTCTAGAAACCCATTCTAACAGTTATCCATTGTATAAAAAGAGGTTTCAGAAACCAGGCATTAGTGAACTGTTTCAGTGTTCCAGTGCCACAGATTTAGAGTACCTCTTTAGTTTTTTTTTTAGTTCTTTTTTTCTTTTACTTTTCTTTCACTAGACTATAGGAATAATGATAGCAAGGACTGTGGGGTAGTATGGCAAATAACACAAAGTAACGGCACATTCCTCACCACACAAAATATTAATCAATTCGGAACAGCCGTTTCAAAGGCTCGATGGGCCCCCATTTTCAACCGAGTTACCGAATAAATCAGATTTATTAATTAATTTATTCATATTTTGTGTGGTGAGGAGTGTGTCGATACTCTGTGTTGTTTGCCAGATTATAGGAAGAACGCCTAAAACGCATTTTACATATTGCGCGGGGGCGATTTAGTCTTTTTGACTGTACGCTGTTTTTTTTTTTTTATATAGTTGTTAAACTATTTAGATTTTATGATGAATTTATAATTTTTTAACTGTATTATTCCTTGTAACCTTACATACAATTAATAAACTCATATTATTATAATTATTACTATAGACATAAATGTATTTTTGGTTTTTATTTTTTTCTGCCTATAGCTAGGACCGGGCCTGGGAATATATTATGTAGAATTCCCGATTTCTGGAACGGTTTACTCGAGAATTTCTGTGTCTGTAGTACCTAACACAAACAAGTCTAGTTCTAATTGTGTACCCACTTGAATTTTAAAATCAATTGCAATTATCATGTCAATTTTTAATCCTATATACAATTAAGTTACACGCCGTTTTTTGTACTACTAACTACTTCTACGTTTTATTGTTAATTTTTTATAGTTTCATAGTTTGATTGTTATAGCTAGGGTCGATTTAACGTATGCGACCGTAGGTGAAGAACAAAAAATATATAGCTTTTCCTAACTAAAGAAGTGAAGCGTTAAACAATAAACTAGAGATGGAAGTAACATTACATAATTAGAGCCCTACACGGATACTTTTCTCCTATTCCGTATCCGATCCACAGTCGCCTCATGTGATCCGTATCTATCCGCATTTTACATTTTTGGTAGATGTAATTATAATACATCATTAGTACAAAAAACTAAAATATTTAAATGAAATATGTATTCCTTGTAAAAACAGGCGCAAACATTTTCCTATAACGGGGTACTTGTACTCCCTACATATATATTTTTTTGCATAATCCGGGAGACTACACTTCAAATTATAATTATTTTCGGTCTCTAGTTTCATCGAAACTAATAAAAATTATCTTCATCCGTAAAAATTTAGCGGATATCCGCAAATTATCCGCCGATACTTACGGACATGCAGGGCTCTATATAGTCTTATTCTTATTACATACATGTATGTATAACATTCACTATTATTGGGACATATATTGTCAAGCAAATTTTCTATTGCAAACATTTAACAATAAGCGAATTCATTTTGATATGAAACACACTTAAGTTACATCTATCTTTATGTAAAATAAAATAATTAACTAACATCACTCAATGAAAGTGCATTAATATATTGATTTACGCGGTTTTATCTTCCACGGCTTTAGTTTTACGAGGCAATGAAAATTAGTTATGGGCCATAACGAACGAATTCATTTGATTATTAAAACATCTAGATAATTGGAAAATTAAAGGTTACAAGTATGGATGAGATTAATTGCTATATCTACCTTTACAGAAGTGAGCAACGAGCAATGCTCCACGTTCTGCAAGGGTAGCAGGGATCGACTGGCTACCACCCTAAGGGAAATAAATAATAATGTTAGGAGCTACCAACAACCATCCTGTATAGACGCGCGAGTCGCCGTTTACGGCTCATCGGTGTACCTTTGTGGAAATTGTCGTATATATACGAAGTTAGTGGCTACAAGTATGGATGAGAGTATCAAATTAAAGATATTCTAATCACTGAAAATGCCGAAATTAATTGCTATATCGACTTCTACAGAAGTGAGCAATGTGCAATGCCCCACCTTCCACAAATGTACACCGTAAACGGCGAAACGCGCGTCTGTACAAGGAATGTTGGTAGCTTGTATCATTATTAAAAGTTAAAGATTATTTGCTAAAAGTAGTAATTTATAAAGTTATCTAATAAAAATAGTGATTGATAAAACTATTAGTTTGAAAATAATAATCGAAAAAGTATAAGTAAAAGTATTTAATACTGGGCATATGTTACGTTCTCCTGGTTACAAAAACAGTAGCGTTTGCGGTCAGTTTCCTGGCGACATATATCTTTGTTTAATTTAGTTATTGATCCCTGTCATTAATGACGTAAAAATCATACCAACTATTTTGCAGCTAAAATTTCATTATATAACTATATAAAACAAAATTAGTAACATGTGGTATCAAAAGTTGCGCGCCCTTTACTGTGTTGCCAAGCAATGCTGGAATTCGTATTATGCCATTAATTGTTATAATGGAGGTAATACTGTTGTAATATAAATTTAAATCCGTTTTTGATTTTTGTTCTCTTGTAAGGATAACAAACATCAGGTATGGTACCATTACTTCTGTGTGGTCGAAAGACAACCATGTATACACTAATTTAGCTCGCCTATTATAAAATAATCGATGCAACGCAGTATACTGTAAGAAACATCATCAGTTAAATGTACGAAAACCATAAATAAAAATACATTATTCAGTAGGTATTTATAATTATATTTTAGATGACCATATTGCATTTAAGTCGCTGGGAGATAAATTAATTACTACTAGCAATTCATGGTAGTTAAAGTTGTATGTTATTCCTACAATAGTAAGTTTTAAAAGCAAGAGCATATTTATAGAACCTTTACGAAGGTTTATAATTTTTTTCTGAATTTTTAAATGTTGGAACAAATTTGTGAAGAGGTTATGACATACCAAGTGTTTTAACTGGTTCATTAGATTTGCTAACTTTTTCGTTGTACCGCACACATAGAAACAAAATAATAATTTTATTTCGAACCTGTTACACAATAATTTCACGTATTTCTAAATATCATTTGTAATACAAATAAATAAAGCAATAGATATTATCATTTGGAGTTTAAGTAAATTATTTTACAGCCCTCTGCATATGCAAGTATGTTTAATAGTTTATAGCATTTGCTATGATTTTAAGGCAGTTATTTCATTTATAACACCTTAGAATTTTCTTATTAATACTGTTTGGCAATAGTACTGCTTGTTGTTGTACAATAATACTGCTTGGCAATACATATAATGTGTAGTATAATCTGTATCACTCTAAACAAATTTAATAATGAAATAGTATAAATTTAACCTCTTTAATGGTCATGTGCGTAGCAATATACACGTTGGGCCAGGTCTCACTGGGGTGCGAGATATATTGTACGTAACGCGATCTGGCATACTTGCATTTATCCCTCCCGGCCAGCCTCGCCTCGCGCAACTGCCGTAGCTCTGAAAGGCCTATCTTACGCATTCTTTGTCTATCTATGCGCTCGCAAGGTTCTAACAAGTGATCGTGGATTTCGGATACACTATGTTAGTTTATACAATCGCAGAGAAGGTACAAATCATTACATGGTATCTTGCCGGAAATTCCTACCAAAGCACGGCCGATCTATTTGCCGTAGAGTACGTGGATCGTCTTATTCCTTTGCATTCGACGATTGAAAGGATCGTCAAAGCGTTTAGGAAATTTGGCTACATGGTCGGGAATTGCCGTAAATGCCAACAAATAGACGAACAGCCTCAAATCCCTCTAATGCTTCCCGAGCGAGAGGAGAAAGAAGTGAAAGTTTGTTCGTTGGTTGAAATGGGCGAATCTTGCTCTAGCCGACAAATTGCAGACGAAATCGGTGTTAGTAGAAGTACTGTGAAACGTATTTTGAAACGCAACAAATACACAAGCTACAAAGTTCAAAATTGCCAGGAGATTTTTCCCCTGAATAAAGTAACATTGTTAGAATTTCAATTTATTTTGTATAATTATCGAAGTTATTTTTCCTTAGTTTAATTTTATAAGAATCGTTGTTTCTTTTCCTATAATTACTTTTTCGTTCTCCTACATGGCATGGCAGCAACAAAATGAATATAAGAAACTGTACTTTCTAACGTAATCTGAGAATACAGAAAAATTACGCAGTAATTCTGTATTAACACATTTTGTCAGAAGGCGTTGAATTATAATATTACGTGATTGAGCGGACATGCGTGTTTATAATATTCGTGCGTACCGCTGCTCGCTTTATGATAATACTGCGACTGGATGGGATCTTTCAGTGAGACTCGAATGCGCTGTTGCCATTCACAAAAGCAATCCCCGTTCATATCTGGACCAACGTGTATATAAATTCACCGTGATTTGGCCTGGAAAGTAGCGTTATAATTATTATCAATGACGGAAGTCAACTGCTAAATTGTAAGAGCTATAGATATATTTTATATCCTATTATCTTCGAAGAAGTAATAGTTTCTTTGAAGGCATAAAAGGCAATAATTTAAATAGATATTTGCAACTCGCTTATTGATTTTGTAAATAAATTCAATATTTGTATAAAATATATTTTGATGTATATATGTTTCAATTTTGGTATTTTTTTTAATATGGTAATTTTTAATCACCCTGCTGAATAAAATTGGTTCCTCATTATTATAGACGTATCATGACTCAAACAAACTAAAACTCAATTTACTCTTTTCAAAAATCAACATTTTAGAAATATATGCATGTTATTTATTATACTTTGTTGTCACTTTTCAGAAATTCGACAAAGCTGCCGCTGACGTTAAAAAGCTAAAATCCCTTCCGAGCAATGACGATCTACTTGTCTTATATGCTTTCTTTAAGCAGGGGACTGTAGGTGATGTGAATACAGGTAATGTCATTAGATGCTTTGCAATCAATACAACATTCATATAAATCAGCGGTCGCCAACCGGCGGTCCGTGAAAACATTTTGGTGGTCCGTAGTGATCTTCCATTTAACCTATGCTTATAAAATTTTAATCTCTACACGTAGATTGTTGGTTTAGGATGCAAATTCGCTGTTCTGATTATTTAAAAATAGTCCGTTGCGGTTCTTGGTGAAACATTTCTTACATTCAATCAAAGAAAACATTACCAAGTGAGTTTTTCTTTGATTGAGAGTATTCACTTTACTCAGGCTAAAAGTTTATACATTCAGTTATGTATAATGGAAATAAAACAAGACAAGAGTACATTTCTATATATGTATAATGTAGGACGGCAACCTATTTTTCTGGCGAATTCCAAAAGTTCGTTCAACGAGGTCTTTTGTAATCTTTCTGGAAAGCCCCATCAAGCGGAGAAAATCTAATTCTGCAGATGACAGGACAATGATAAAATATGTGTGCCGCTGTTTCCTCCTCTTTCAAGCATAAATGGCGCGGCCTCCCTTGAACAAATGCCATTCTGTGGAGGTATTTCCTTGATCGAGTCTGGCCCATGAGGATTGTCGTTAGAACTCCGACAGAGGTGCTATTAAGTTCTGTAAGTTTCCTGGCTCTGTCTCGGCTAGGCAACATAAATACCCTCTTATGAGATAGACCTGCGCAGTCACCCCAGGTGCGAAACACTTTTTGTTCGGGCCAGTGAGTAACATGCATTTCGGCACCGTTAAATGATATGCTAATTAGAAGGTCTGTAAGCAGCGGAGTCTGCTCAACTCTCGTTCTAGCAAAAGCATCGGCCACCTCGTTATCACCAACGCCAGTGTTATTCTACCCAAAATATTAATGTTGTTCCTGCAGCCAGCTACAAGTCTCAAGGAAATTATTCACGCATCGGGAGCTCGTAGAGCAACCTGGCTGTGAGGGAAAATTTTTTGATCAATCTGTGTCTGATTCATCTATTTAAGAGTATCCCAACACCTATATTGATACCAAACATTTCTGCCTGAAAAACTGTCGCACTAATATTGTCTTGTGGCGGTACCAAGTACAAACATTGTGATACCAAAGTTACTGTGCTCATGATGGACGACTAGTAGTGACGAATAAAATATAGTAATACAAAAATATAAAACAAAAAATATGTAAATAAGTTTCATTAGGTCTTGCTAACGCTAATAAAACAATTGTAGCGCAAATATAGATATTTCTAATAAATTAATTAATGAAAATTTAATGATTATTACTATAAAACTATGTATCCTATCCTATATTATATACATATGTGTAGAGAGAGGGTTGTAGTTAGTGGTCCGGGAAATTTCAAGTTTTGGGTTACTGGTCCGTGAATTGCGAAAGGTTAACGACCGCTGATGTAGGTGAAAGTTTGGTTATAGCTCATTCAACTACGTTATTGTTATTACATCTTTTGTGTGTATAAATACAGGCAGTGAATATTGCATATTGTATTATACCCAAATATTGTAGATTGTTTCTACAGAAATTGTATTGTAACTATGACGTCATGAAATAGACACCTACGTTCTCAAGAACCAATAATTTTATATTCTTTTACTTCTTGTGGTCATATAACTTCAAATAAATAAAAAAAATGCATGTGTGTGAAAAGAATTTTGCATAGCAATAGATTTGTTAAAATATTTTATTACAGATTATTTTGTTAATTTGGGTAGTTCCCTTACTATACTAGAGTACAGATAGTAATTTTTTAGGTTTATCATTGGTGGTAATTAAAGACTTTATTTGCAGATCGTCCTGGATTACTCGATTTGAAAGGTAAAGCTAAATGGGATGCTTGGGCAGCTAAAAAGGGTATGTCGAAGGAGGATGCGCAACAAAAATACATCGAAAAGGTAGAAGAACTTATTGCTTCTATTGGTTTACAATAAAAGCACTGATAATTAGTGTCAAACAAAAAGCCAAAAGTGCATTTATAAGATTATTTTTACATCACCTTTTTTACTTATCGGGTTAGAATAAGTACACATACCTAATTAATTTATGATTGTTAAATAAAGGTTGTTTGTGTATATCCTGTCTTTTATTGCGAGTGCCTCACCGCTCTTTGCATTAATTGTTTCCTTACTTTCAAGGCTGATCTTAAAGGTACACAAGAAACAAAAAAAGTCAAGGATATAGGAATGATGCAGGAATTAAATGGTAATTCTATTGCATGTATATTTTATAATCTAATCGATAATAAATTTTATTTGATGTTCGTTGCGAATGGTTTTCTGTTGACGACCAATGCATATATCTTTATGTTGCCAACTATACGGTTGGTAATATTACCGTATTAACTACTTTGTTGCAGATTATTTCGTCACCTACTTGTTTACATGTTTAAACGTTATTAAAAATCAAACTGCCAGAAGGCAATAATTGTGTTTTACTTTCTTAAGGCTTTATTTATGGGGCATTCTTGCAAAACTTGGCAAATCCAATTTTAGGTCAAATGGAATTAAGCAGAAAATCGTATAAAGGCCGGGGGGTTATTCTGTAAAGATCAAGAGTGTTGTTTTTCACAGTGTCGTGTCGAAACGTCAAATTGTTAATAGTACTTTTCTGATTCTATAATTTTGCGACAGTCGTGTCTAATCGTGTTTGCGTCATTTGCCTATATACACTACACTCAACGTTATCAACACCCGACTGTGGCCAACAAAACGATATAAACAACACAACGCTCTTATACAAAATGTGGGATTGATGTCACGAATTTTGTTTTAGAGCGACAGTGCATAAGCGACATGACATGACAGCACATGTAAGACAGTCGAAAATACTATACTACGATTCTTACAGAATAACCCCCCAGGTTCTAGCCCGAAGCCGCACTGAGAAAACATTACCTGCTAGATTTCTTAAATTGATATTAGAATTTAAAAAGTCGTACTTTAGAAAGACACAAAACCACAAATGATTTTTTAATAATTTTTAGAAATATACATTGAAAAAAAAACAAATACATACAAATGGATAGCGAGAACTATTTTGATGTAAAAGTTTTATATTTTTTTATTTATAGCTTATTTCAAATAGATGTTTGAACAAAATTTGTCAATTCATTTTGCAAGGTATGTAAATATTTCTTATACAAAAATTCCTATCGTATCAAACATCTTTAAGGAAAAATAATGCAATACATGTTGCTGTGAACTGAGATCTGTGGTCTGATTTACAGAGCCCTTCTCCTTCTACCCTATTAACTGAATATTGATTTAAAATCAGCATATACATGATCACTTTGGCGCTGTAACGATCTGAATACAGTTCCATTCATAAATATTTAGTTTCGGCGTATATGCTATATATATTATTTTATAGGCTAGGGTTGCGTAGTGGTTTATATACAATACAAATTGCTCAATGCGGCCGATTTCTCTGTTCAAGGTCAAGTCGTTCGCGAGGAAAATCCATCTTTTTTTGGGAACTTTTGCAATTAAATTGAAAAAGGCGTAGATAAACACAAAACAATTTGCAGTAAACAAACTAGTCGTGGGTGTATGGTTATTTACCAAAAAATAATATTTTAATTCATAAAGTAATATACAGTAGTTATCTGCTAAAACGGACCCGCCTAAAGGGAACTACCGGTTGCCATAAAAATAATATTAGAAAATACCTTTTATTGACGAACTTCCGTATAATACGAACCATTCAAGAGGGTCTATTTTTAATAATTTGCATATTTCGCATGCATCATATAGACCTCGCAGCAGATATTGCAAAAATGTATCGCCAAATTCTATTAGATAATTCAGGGATTAATTACCGACGAATATTGTGGAGATCGAATCCCAATGACAGAATCCAAGTTTTTGAGTTATCAACCGTCACTTACGGTACTGCTTCGGCATCATTTCTTGCAATTCACACGTTACAACAGTTAGCTAGCGATGAACGAGATTTCCAGTTGGATCAAAAATCACAACCCGTGATTTTTATGTGGATGACCTCATAACAGGGGCAAACACACTGGAAGAAGCTGTTTCCATCTAGAGATTTGCTTAGGTGTGGAGGATTTGAGCTACGAAAATGGCACTCCAACAATTCTGACATTTACCAATGCACAGATTAATTCTTCATCAGAAGTCATACATTCCATAGACAAGACTAGCGGTATCAAAACCTTAGGACTATTGCCGAAGACAACAGAAGAAGATTTGGTACCGGAAGAAAAGAACAAAATCATGTCTTATTGCCTATTCAACTTGCCAGCGACATGTTTAGTAAGTTTTCTTCAATATTTAAATCATAGTAACTGCGATTTGCTTTAGATTTGTAAGTAACATAAGAGCTTATATACATAATGATTACGTGCATTAACGTGTTAACTACAAACGAGTTAGAGGTTGCACGCAAAAGACTAGCTTTACTTGTTCGAAACGAACAGTTTTTGACCGGATTTAAAGATTTGACTGACTCGGGATCAGTAAATTCAAATAGTAAGCTGCTTCCTTTAAATCCATTTTTGGATAGTGATGGATTGATTAAAGTTGGTGGTCGTCTTAAGCATGCAAACTTACCTTACGCACATAAACACCCTATTGTTTTACCTGCGAAACATACATTTACTAATTTAATAATTGAGTATTATCACAAAAAACAACTACGCCAGCGTACAAGATACGATAGCTGCAATTCCCAATGAATACTAGCCATTGTTGTTGAAAAATTCTCTTAAAAGTGTAATACGAAATTGCACGGCATGCTTCAAGGCAAAACTGTATAACGAAACCTGCATTATGGGTGATTTACCCCAGGATAAACTTCATGCTGCACGTTCTTTCGTCAATTCTGGAGTGGATTTTTGCGGACCATTTCAGGTTCGCGAACACAAAAGACAAAATGCGAGATCCTACAAAGTATATGTTGCAGTATTCGTTTGTTTCTCCACAAAGGCAGTTCACATCGAAATTGTTGGCGACCTAACAAGCGAGGCATTCATCAACACATTCAAAAGATTCATGGCTAGAAGAGGAAAGATTTTGAGCCTATACAGTGACAATGGAACAAATACAAAATGTATTATTGGCGCGAAAAATGAAATAAGTCAACTTTACACTGTCTTTAATTCGGAACAATGTAAAAACACCATCTACGCAGGGTAATCGGAAATATTTTTTTAACATTTGTGCAGTTACATACTCTCCTAATACAAATTGAATCTATATTAAATTCCCGACCCCTAACCCCTCCCTCCAAAGATCCAAATGTCTTTTCATTTCTGATTCCTGGTCATTTCCTCATTGGATACACTTTCACATCGCTACCAGAACCCAGTCTACTGCATTTGAATGAAAATCGTTTATTACAATGGCAACACATCGAACAATTGAAGCAACATTTCCGGAACCGTTGGCATAAAGAGTACCTCAGCAGTCTTCAAACGTGACACAAGTGGACTCATGACTCAAAACATTCATTGGTTCCGGCCAGCTAGTTCTAATAACAGAAGACAACCTACCTCCTCTTCGACGGGCTACTGGACTAACAGAAAACATGCATCCTGGACGAGATGGAATCATCAGGACAGCTATTATATAGTGCGTATAAAAGGAAACTTGATAAAGAGACCTTCGGTGAAATTGTATCCTTTACCACTTCAATAGTGTTATTGCTTTAAATATTTTGCGGTGTAAATGTGTGAATTATAGATTATTTACTTTGTTATTAGTTTGAAAGGTGCTCCTTTCAAGGCGGCCACTTTAGATTTCATTAAAGGTTAGTTTTGTTTGCTTATATAATTTAAATTGCCGCCACTTTGTGCGCATGCTCTTTCTACATATTCAGTACAGTAGCACCATGTAAACCGTTGGACAGTACACAGTTAAGATTCGATAAAACACGAGCACGTACATACATTGTAAGCCATTATTTGTGAATTAAAATTAATGTAAAACAATCTACAGTCTATTTTTTAAACAATCAACAAGTGTCATTGAAATCGTCACTTTTGACAAATCAGTGGCAGATGCCGGTGGTAAAATTCAAATAGTTCGGTAAGGTTCCGATGGTGTTACAATAAAATATTAATTCGTTTTTTTTTTCATGAGTTTCTTCAAATGGCCATAGATTCTGATGGTGCCACAATAACATAATATTTATTTGTTTCTTTCATTAGTTTCTTATTTTATTTAATGCTCAATAAATTTTGTGTCCTATCTTGCGCCCCGAACCAAATTATTGTAGTGACGTTTTAAAAACGTAATTGATTGTTAATTTATCAGGAAATTAACAAATCCAAAATTTTTTGTTTGTGAAAGTGTACTTTTCATTGTTCGCAACTATATATTCTTTGTTATTTGTTTTCCATATTTTTGCGGTACTTACTTTTATTTATGTATAATTTCCATATTGCATACATATAAATTTATGTTAATTTATTCCATAATTTTTCGAATTTGCGTAATGAATTTCTTGTACAATATCTTGAATAAACTGTCAGGGGTTCCTAAAATTTTGTCATTATGTACAAACATAAGTGACTAATACTAATTAAATTAGACTTTCCTGGTATTTTGTAAGTTGGAATCAGTTGAAATTTACCGCAACCAGTGTTGGCTGCGCTGTAGATAGTTGATGATAGAAGAATGTTGACATTTCTCGAACCCTGCAACTTAAGTGATAAGAATGTTAATTGAAGTTTATTGACGCATTGTAAATGTTGCATCCTTTTTGGCCGATTAAGTTTTCTTTATGTGACTAGTATTTTAAGGTTACATTTCATTATTTACTTTGTGTAGTTCCGGAAAAGGCGTGTCTTGTATCACTGACACACAACTTTATATCACGTATGAGATTCTTAATGGATTTTATAATGCCACCGTTCAGAAGTTCTAAATGTATACTAGACATGTCTAACAATAAGAATAATAATTATTTTATACCACTTCCGAGTACCTCAAACGAAGATGTCAACCACAAGTGTTGCGACTATCCACCAAAAGTATTAGGAAATTTAAATCAATTAAGACAGAATTCACGTTTTTGCGATGTGGAAATTGTAGCAGGTGATAAAATAATTAAGGTAAGCCACTTACTAGTTTATAGCATTATCTTAAAATATATATTCTTGCAGGCTCATAAGGCAGTTCTAGCTGCTAGCAGTAATTATTTTCAAGCTATGTTTACTGGAGGTCTCTGTGAGAAAGATCAAAATTCAGTGGAATTGCATGCAATTTCTTCACATATTCTTGAAATATTAATAAGTTTCATATATTCTGGAGAAGTTTGTATAAATCAAAATAATGTTCAAGAATTAATTGTAGCCGCTGACATGCTAGAATTGCATGAAGTTGTATTAGGTTGTTCAAACTTCTTAATCAAAGAGTTACATCCTATAAATGCTGTTGGTATATTCAGGTAAACACTTTTTTAATTTCAATTTATACATATCCTTTGCAGAAACCAAATTCCTATTATTAATTTAGACGTCATGATTTTAATAGAATAAGTATTTTTATAAGTGTGCGATACAAATATCACATCAACTAGAATAGAGTAGAACAAATGTTGGGCAAAACCAAATGATTGTAATATTCAAAATATATGTGATCGAATGAATTTTATAATTGGCTGGTTTGATTAGGTTGAGAGACTTTTGGAAATAGTAATCGATCAAGCTCTTTTTTTAAACTATAATAGTTAATAAAAGTTATTTATTAAAAAACAGTAATTGATAAACATTTGTTAAAAACAGCAGTTGATAGATCTATCAAAAGAAAATCATAATACGTAATAAAAATGGTACTCGATAAAAGCAAATGGAACTATGTACTCATTTAAAAGTATTAAATAGATCAAGTATCAGTTACTTTTATGATAATGTTGTACATTTTTTATACCTTTATCAATTATGATTTTTAAAAGAATTGTTTTATCAACTACTTTTGTTTAATAATAATAAAGTGGCTTGCATTATACTCTTAATTGAATGCTTTCGTTGGCTACTATTTTCATTCGACAGTGCTATCTTTTATATCGATTCATATCGACTCCTATTTTTTAGTGACAGATTTTATCGACTACTACTTTTTAAGAAATGATTTTCAAGGGCTGGTATTTTTCAATGAATGACTTTTATTAACTACTATTTGCAGTATTTCAATCTAAGTGAGATCTTTTGATAATCAGCAAAACCGAATCATTTGTTCAATATTATTCACTTTGTTACCATAAAATAGAACATTACATATTTACTTTGTATCTTTTGGATGTATCTACTATTCATAATTTTGCATTTCTTGCTACACATTTTGAATTATTTAACAAAATGTAATATCGATATCAAATGCACTATGTATAATCAAGTCATTTTGTATAAGATGGAGTACACATTCAAATAACGTTTTTACTATGCATTTATATTGATTAATACATTGTTTTGATACTATTTTGCAAAAATATAAAATTAACTCATTTTAATATACTTTGAATTTTGTAATTTGTAAGTGAACTTTTGTTTTTATTGTATTTTGTAAGTTTACGCCTTATACAGTGTGATCCATTTGAGATGGAAGCACTCCTGTAGAACTTATATTTTACACTAAAATGAATCCAATTTTTTTTAACACATAGTGGATCAAAAAGTCTACTGCCATATAAAATTTCAGGAGTTCATCTAAATTTTCAAGTTATACTGAATATTTTTCGAGATCCTAAATAGCAAAATTTTATTAGCGATTTTTTTTTATTAAAAATTTTTCATCCAAAAATATTCACCTTTAATTTAAGTGAAATCCAAACTAGGCTATGACGTCGGTATTAATAATTTTATTATTATTAAGCTAAGTCAAATGCAGGCTATGACATTGACAGTTACTGCATAATTGTTAACTTCATTAATGGTTGTGTGGTTGCAAACTAGGTTTGATTATTGTTGTAGTAAATCTAAATAAATTTTGATCTAGCATGGTCAGTAGATGTTGTAAGAAGCGGATTTATGAAATAATCCACGGCAAAGTTTCAAAAATGATTACCTCATATCTTTTTTATTAATAAACACTTTCTGAATTCGGTGGTGTAGTCAGATTTTTAATAAAATGGTCACTAATAAAATGTTGCTATTTTCGAACTCGAAATAATTATAGTATGCCTTGAAAATTTAGACGAATTTCTGAAATTTTGTGTGGAAGTAAACTTTTTGATCCACTATGTATTAAAAAGGAATGGTATAATTTTAGTGTCAAATATAGGTTTTAAAGGGGTGCTTCCATTTAAAATGCGCCACATTGTATATGTATATACCGTAAGTTCCTGAATTTTTGTATTTATAACGTATCATTACATAGACAAAATATCAAATGAATTAGCAAAGGCCATTTGACACGAAAACAAATTTGATTACGTAAATTGAGTGCTAATTTTCTAAGAATTTGTGTTTGCAACTTTCTATAATACTAAATACAGTGGATCCTCCTTAATAAAATAGTTTTTAGGCGGTAAAGGAGACGTGTTATAAAGAGAATCGAGCAGTAACGAGCAATTAAAAAATAACAAAGTTTCCACCCAATGCTTACATTCGAATAACAAAAAAATCATTGCTTTTGGGGGGAATATATTATTTTACATATAGAACGCGAAAATAGACTCGATCGGGTACCTAGAATATTTCCATGGGCAATTGTTTTGCAGTTAAAAAAAGAATATCTACATAAGAAAAACCATGGTAGCACTAATAAATTACGATTCTCGTATTCAATAAACTGCTTTCGAAATAAATAGCTTTTTAAATACAAACATTAACAACGTCCTTTAGAAATTAATAAAGACCTCCAATTCAATCATTCATTAATTAGTTCACACGATCCTTTTTTTTAGTCTCTTACGCCTAAGTAAGAATGCTACATATGGCAGTCTCACTGTATTGTATTCAACTATAGTGTTTGAATCGTTTCAAAGCAGTCGGTATATTTACTTAGTTTTGGTATATACATACATATGTACGTTTCGGTTTTTAATAACAATGTCACCTTAAAATAAGGTTGAATTAATGAAACATATCTTCAATTCCATGAAGTGTGCGATTTTCTTTTATTTGGTTTCTGACAAATTATGTATCATTTTTCTTTTAAAACTAAAGTGGCACAATTGAAAATATTTTTTCGACATTTTTTTCTTAAAAATCACCTAAAATTGTCTACAATGTTTACTGTTACGTTATCTTCTGTGGTTATTACGAGCAACGCAAACTGCGCTGAAAGCCAGTGGCTGACGCATAAAAGTTTACACAAAATTAACACGGCCGGGACAATTCGGTAAAGCGTCAGTATAACTGCGACTCGAAAGCCGATCTGTTGTGTATGCATCTACGCTGTCGTATACTATATCGTAGTTCTACGTTTGTTTTGAAAATGTTTCCTACGTCGCGAAAACGACCAAAGTTGGACACAATAGAGAGAATTTATTGGCAGAAATGCCTGATTTAAAATGTGATGGCGCTAAAATTCAATGTGTAGGTGTGTAAAATAGATTTAATGTGTTGGTCGAAAAGTGATTGTCTACGGCACGTAAATAGTGCAGGGCATGTTTAAAAAAAAATTCCACACGAGATTATGACAAATTTAAATTTAATTTATGTGTTTATTGCATGTAATTTACCATTTTCATTTACTAAGGAAGAAAGCATACGTCTCGTTTTGGTATGAATATCGTACTTTAAGTTACCAAGTGAGAGAACATTACAGAGAGTTGTGCCGTCTGCTCGTGAGCATGTCGAGAAAAGAATTAAGTCGGAGTTGCAAGATAAAAACTGTGGTTATGTGTGGACGAAACAACAGATTGTAAAAAACATTTGTGTTGATGTAATGGTACGCACAATTGGAACCACATCGACCGTCACCCTCAATTTTACTAGCTTCCAAACGAATACAACAATGCACTGCCGAAGTAATTTCAATGTTTGGTGTTAAATACATTGGAAAAGTTTGAACTTTCAACAAATCAACTGTTGATGTTTATGATTGATGGTGCCGCAAACATGCTTGCTGTAGGTCGATCTATTAAAAAACATTGTGCTAACTTGTTGCAATTACATGTAAAATTCACACTCTCAGTCTCGTAGCAGATAGTATCAGAAAATGTTATCCCGAGGTAGACGCTCTAATAGCACATACAAAGCTGTGTTTGTAAAATCCCCAAACGTATTCGGGAATTTCATAGATTATGCCCGGTATTCCTGAACCACCACAACCTATTCTTACTCGTTGGGGAACTGGTTAGAGGGCTGCACTTTATTATCTTAAATATTTTGAGAATATAAAGAATGCGATTTTAGAATTCGACCCAAAGGAAGCTGCGGCTGTCAAGGTAAGCCGCTTGAAATTTTAGGATAGTCAAGTTAAAACAGATTTGGAAATTATTCAGAACAATTAACGTGGGACTAGCGGATGCGATAGAAAAACTACAAAATTTTTCGGTGTCGTTAGTGGAATTTTTGCAAATAGTGCAACATGTTCTCGCACAGCTATGCGCGATAGAAGACGCAAGAAATGTTTGTGTTTTAGAAAGGTTTGAAAGTGTTTTAGATAAAGACTCTGATTTTGGGACATTAAGACAAATTTGTGAAGGTGCGTCAACAGAACCGTTAAGTTATTTGAAAGATTATTTTACTTACGCAAATATAACGTCACTAGATGTAGAACGTTCGTTTTCGGCACACAAAAACACTTTTTCTTCACGCCGCACTCACTTTGCCGAAACAACTTTGGAAACATATCTAATGTTACAAATATTAAATAAACATTATCCACTTTGTGATTTCACGGAGGACTCTTAAAACGGTAAGTGTTTGAGCACGTATCACATTTAATTTATTTTGTGTAACTTTATGCGTCCGCCACTGGCTTTCAGCGTAGTTGCGTTGCTCTAGTGATTATTAAATATAAATATTATTTGTAAGAATTTCTGAATTCTCGATGATCGGAAGTAAAGCGAATTAACATACCATGGTGGAATGCACATGTACCCCACATATAGGCCAAGTAGCCTAAATGTTGCTAAACTACTTTAAAAACCATCACATAGTTTACATTTATTTGGAAGGTTATTGAAATCCGCTACTTTAAACAGAATGAAGAATGGTGCTCCATGCTGACTCACCCACAGGCCAGTAAGACAAATAGCTTGTTCAAAATTGGTGATTGCGTAAATCCCAACGGCAGTTTACGTGTTAAGAAATACGTACGGAGCTTGTACCCCACATCATAGCTATATCCGCGGTATAACGAAGGCTCACTTTTCACCATGAAAGTTGATTGCATTGTTAAAATGTGTAAAGTTTAACTAGCTAGTAGCTCTTTGAAGAAATTACGCGGAGTAGCATATGTATGTTTGTACAAGCCTCTAATTCTTTTTGTTACCATTGTTACTCTTCAGAAATGTGATAGCAAAAACCGACGTTTGGCTGTTATAAATTAATAATAATGTTATTTCAGAATATATCGCACGACTCGTAGATAATATTTGGGACGGGCTGAAGTGAATAATTTTATAGGCAGTACTTACCAATAAAGGCGAAGTACATAGCTCTGATGTATAATTTTGAAAAACATTCGAATCTCTAATTCTAATGTGACGTGTTCTTATATATGCAATGCGGATCCTCCATCTCCAAATACAATCTAGATAATAACTTTATTAGTAGTTATTCCTAAAATTGTAATTTTATTTGGTTTCTTTTGCTTATTCCGTACATAATTTTGTGCAACTTATATTTTTGTTGCTACACACATTGCACTTAAAACTAATGCATGACAATAGAAGTGTGTAGATACTTCAGTATATTGATCGTCTTTAAAACTTCGTCAATATTCATTCCTAGTTTATTGGCAGTTTGTACTACTCCACTGTATCGTTTCGGTTGAGTGAATAAAAATCACTGTATCCATTTAAATCTTGCTAAACCCAGCAAGTTAAATAGTACGAATCTTACATAGACTAGCTATAAAGATTCTTGAATGTTTACAGATTTTGTTGGCGATCAATTTCACCGCGCACGGTTTATCAAGCTTTTATTATACTTTTTTATCCGGATAACGCTATATAAGATACGGACAACAAACGTTCTTGTATTTACTTTCACAATTTCGCCAGAGAATTTTAGAACATTATAATAAGTAATGTCTACTACCCCTTTTTTAAACTAACATTAATTGAAATAATGTCTAAATATATTATTGTGTGTGTGTGTAGTAACGTTTCGTTGTGATAACTGCGCTAATGAATATTTACGTATCCATAAGATGGCACCCGAAAGCTATATTATATTTTTTTAGGCAAATGCAAGTTAAGACGATAGACGTGAGTTACTAATTGCGTTAGCTAATTGTTTGTTGTTAGTAAAATATTAAAAAAGTTGTTTTCCTGGTCTCGTTACGAATATCGATTGTTTTTCGCGTCATTTGCTTTTCGAATTCTCACTTGTCGCTGTAGTGTGATTGTGTAAATCGTATTTTCTAAAAAAATATATATACAGGGTATGTCACGATGCAGTGTCGTTAAAAGTATAGGGGAAGATACCTAAACTAGAACCTTTGAATAAATTTACATACGGAAATTATCCTCTAAAACTACTCAGCCAAATCATTTTCAACTGCCATCTCGCACGTATACCGAAGTAGACCATCAACTTGCTCTGTTTTAAAATGCGAACACTAACCATTTTTTGTTCAAATTTGGATTTCTTGTGTTAAATTTTTAAAATAATTTTATGCAACATACCCTATCCGTAGATTCAACTCTAAAGAGATAAATATAACTTTTCGAAAAAGTTTGACAGATGTGGCGGCAATCACAGGTTTAAAATAACTTACAAATTGGAATACGCCAAAAATTATTGCTGCTTTCTGCGGGTGCATGTACATGAACGATGTTTCTATTAGTAACAGGTGAATTGGCTACAAATTATACAGGATGTGCCGTAGGGAGGGAACAATCTCAAGATATTAACTGAAAAATCTCTGGTTTTTTTTAATAAGAGCAACTCCCTAATTTTCTAAAGCGTATTAGAATTCTGCGTCAAAAACAAAGGGAAAATGTGTGCGGCGACGTATCTGTTGCTAAAAGTATATTTAGGATAGATATTTTGTAAAAACCTCCTAATCTTAAATTTAATGTCAATTTCATGTTTGGCATGGTTAGATATTTGAATGGCATCTGTCAATGTACTGTCAATCAAGTATTCTTAATCGAAACACAGTAGTGGTCTTCAGTCTAATTACTAACGCGCGACAAACGGTTTGCACCCGCCGTGTTACTATGTACATACAAGGAATTGAGTGGACGTTCGTTATTATCGGATTGAGGTCGGTGTTGCGGTGTACGATCAAGCCGATCTAGTAACCGTGGACGTCCACTCGATTCCTTGGTATGTACAAACGCGGTGCAACCGTTTGTCACAGCTTTTCTAATTATCAACATGATTCACTCTCATATTCCATACCTGGGCAGCATCATTAGTGAAAAAATAGAACTTTTGAAAATGATTTTTTTCATATAATAACCAATGTTTCTGATTAATAAACAAAAAGAAAAAAGCATAAGTGACAAACAAAATGTACAAATGACAAGTACAAATTGAACGTACGTATTTCATTATTATAATAAATGGTTTGAAAACACCACCATTTTGTTCCATGCATGCCTTACTTCTTTTATTATTTCTTGATGAGTATCACGTTGGAATAGATCTTGCAGCCAGTTCGTAAAGTTCTTCTTATTCTGCCAATCATGTCATTCTTTGTCCCAACTGCATCTCTGTATGCAACGTTTTTAATATAACCCCACAAGAAAAAATCTAGTGGGTTTAAATTTGGAGACTGGTGGATATACTTAAAGGACGGTTTTAGCAAGCCATCGAGATGTCAAACATTTCAGTTAAAAATAGTCGATATGCCCACGTGTGTTATGTGGGGAAGCCCCGTTCCATTTTGATACATGTATTTCACTTCTTCTTCTGTCAAAGACGCTAACGCAAATGTATGCTTGGTCGGGTTTGGTATATCGGGATCGTCCATGGAAATTCGGTACTTCTATCGATAATGCATGCATTCGCGGTAATTATAGTTAAATTTAAATAATTTTCATTTGAAAATCCTAAGCGAGACATTTTCGTTAAACTAAGAAATGCGTGCGAATTTATGAATAATTGTAGCTACACTATGTTTATTACTTTTGGCAGTCCATTTAACATCTACCTTCAATTATTTAGCCAGGCAACTGAAACTTATATCAAACAGATAGTGCGATATTTAAGACTAAAGAGGTTTTTCAAGAATAGTTTCCTAAATCTAGTAACCTTCAGCATTAGCACTTGCAATACCTTTTTGGGGGACGGTATTTTCTGACGTAAATCTAATACCGCTTAAAAATTAGGAGTTACTATTAAAAAACGAGATTTCTCAGTTAAATAGCTCTGATATTTTCCCCTTCGATGAGCACACACTGTATAGTTTAGTAAATTTATCTGTTTACTATAGAAACAAACATTGTTTCGTGAACATTACCATGAAAGCAGAATAATTTTTTTGGCGTATTACATTTGGTGAGATTTTACAATCTGTAAACATCACATCTGTCAACTTTTTCGAAAAGTTTTTCAATATCCTTTAAGAGTGAATTCTAGGGATAGGGTATCTTGCATAAAATAATCTTATAATTTAACACGGAATCAATTTGGAGACATAAAAATGGTAGTGTTGCATTTAAAATAGGGAATTGACCGCTGCTTCCGTATAAGAGAGAGATGCAGTTGAAAATATTTTGGCTGCCTGGTTTTAAAGGATTAATTTCTGTATGTAAATTTTTAAATTTCTATTTTAGTCTCTTCCCCATATACTTTTAACCGACGCTCATCGTGACAACACCCCTGTATATGTTTTTAGTTTATGGATATTTTTGCAAACATTTAAAAATCGTGTAAATTTTTTGGAGATTCTGCACCTCAGAAATCGAACATTCAGTTGCGAAAGAAATGGGTGTTGTTCTTATATCACGGTACTCTTTCTGACGTCTAGAGTTTCTACGAAATCTGAATTTTCGGGTTGGCCGGTGGTTCGTCGCTTAATTATAATCCCATCAATCAATCACAGTGTTCATTTGTGAAAGTATAGACGATCTCGAAGGTTATGGGAGGGACCAGTACCTTTTGTTTTCGTCAGAAACCGTGAAGTGTGTATATCGGATTATGCCTTGCAAGGTTTTACAATATCTTTGTCTGAACCTCATTTTCACCCTCTGCAAAATGGAGCCGTTACAATTTGAACGTTTATTCAATTTACGCAATTTCAATACCACGAATCCGCGCTGGAATGGCTTAGATCAGATGAATAACGCTTAATACTGTAAATATCATGGATCGATGGAATATGTCCCGTGGAGCTTATACAAATTTCCATTCCTTTCTTGTGTCTTTCGGCGCATCCTTACTCTGGGCCACTGCTTCACAAACATAAACCACATTCCGTTATTGACCACTACGCTCTTTCTGGTTCTCTTGTCACAATTTCTGTTTTTTTACACATAGTCAACCTTACAGGTCGATGTTTTAAACTTCTAACGAATCATGCGTTTGTAAGTCGTACGTACTGAGGTTCGAAACTTAGCATTCCACCATTGTTATGTTACAACACACGTTGAATCAAATTTGTGTGAGATCCAACCTTTTAAGAAAGTCTTACCCGTGATGGTAGTTTTTCTTCATTCTACTTGAACTTTTCATTTTCGTACTACTATGTGCTGATCTATGCAGTAGAGCTGTGGTTTTGATTAGTTGTGTAGACAGTTTCCGTAAACGAGACACGTCTTTACGTAACCCAACAATTCACCCTCCTTTGCTTATATGTGAACGCTAGCATTTTGTATGATTCGTGGGTAAATAACCCAATTTAAGCGTAATTGCAGCGCGGAACATCCATTCGTGTTCTCTACAAGCGTTCCAAAAGGTGGCATTTGCCCTCTGTGAAAAGCGAACCAATTACGACGATCAATTGGTAATTTTGTTCCTAGAAAAGTTTCAAATATTCGAATATTTTAAATGCGGTACAATCTCAATTGCAGACAGTGTATAATAATCATTTTAGTTTTCCACGAGTTCGTGGGTATTAGTTTATATATACATTTGCCTTAACGGGAATTGAAGGCTATTTTTTGTATGAAAATATATTTGTTTGAAGAAAAACAAGTCCCAAAGAGCGATAAAGTTATCACTTCTAGAAAGATATCAAACAAAAGTTAATGTAGGTACCTTCGCACCTTAAAAGGAAACATTGGAAACTTTTTACGCTGTTGTCCAGTGGTGGTTCGTGACTTTTTGACGAGGGGGGCACGATTGTAAAAAATATGGTAAAACATTACCTTTGGGTTAGAATGATTTTTGAAAAAAGCAGGGACTGCTGACAGATTATTAAAATATACGCGCACTCACTGCATTGGTGGGCATGCCAGTGAATATAATGGGCTCAAGGATATTTATTTCTAATGTGTGCCTGAACGCCGCCCATCCTTAATTCGTTTAAATCACCAAAAGTGCTCATAAATTCTGCCATTAAACATATATCTAAATATAATTATTGCTATCTGACACCAATTTTTATCTGTAATTTCGTCACACAATAAACCGGAATTTTCAATTTCACTTGAAATTTTTAAGCTGCGAACAGCAAGCACACTAGCATTATTTAAATGCTTACGAAGCGTCAGATCCTTATTAGCAGAAAAATCGATGAATTCCGTAAATATACCACGAAATTCTGATTTTTCGCTGCCATCATGATCTCTCAGTTCAAAAGCATAACGAAATTTAATACAACATATTAAATGTTTTAATATACTGGCCGGTCAGAATCAACCTGAACGCTACGTTGAATGCTGCACTGCTAGACTGCCACATGCAGCTTTTTTATTTAAATGTAAGAGAGTTACCACAAAAGGATTATTCAAACTAACGATTGATTGAATTGGAGTTTTTACTAATTTCTAAAAGATATTGTTAATTTTTGTCTGTAAAATTATTTATAATAATAATAATACTTTATTGAAACAGTTCACTAAAACTAAAGTTATATCTCAGATAACACTTAATTCTGAACTGAGAGTTCAGTCTTGCTGCTGATGATGATAGCTTGGCTATCGAAACGTGCGTCCAGTACGAATTAAGTGTTGTGGTAAGGGTTTTAGTGAACTGTTTCAGTGTTCCAGTGCCACAGTTATAGAGTATCCGTTTAATACTTTATTGATTCAAGGTATCCAAAAGGATAATAAAATCAATAAACGAATACAAAATAATGGAAAAACAAAAATTCAAACAAATAAAAAAAAGCAAGAAAAAAATTAATTAATTAAAAGAAGAAAAGAAAACAAAAACAAAATAAAAAATTAATACTAAACTAAATATGCAGATAAATACAAAACGTGGCGATGGGGTGGCTTAGCCCTGTAGGTTAATTACTGGGGTTGAAAAACTTCTACACTGTAGTATGTAGCTTATTTCACGAGGTAGTTTACTGTATAGTTTTTCGCAGTGCTCGTTAATCCGCTATCAGTAATGTGCAACGCACATCTAGAAATATGGAGAACACCTCTTCGCCGGGCTTCATACGGATGTATGTTTTTTATAGCGGTATATTTCTCTTTGTGATTGCGGTGGTAGCAGACCGCTTCAATGATGTATAAAGACGGAATAGTTAGAATGCGCAACGTTTGAAAGAGAGGTTTACATGACTGTAGGTTTTAGCCCGCTTAATCTAACAAGTTGCTTCTGTACCACAACGACTTTTGCAACAGTAGATGTAAATCCCCAGAGGAGTATCCCATATCCTAGCCGCGACTGTATTTCAGTATAGTATACAGACAGCAATGTATGTAATGGTGGCTGATCTTACAAGCTGCGAAAGAGAAACGTCTTGGTATTTAATACTTTCACTAGGTGGTCACTGAATATTCCAAAGCAAATTATCCTAAACGTGCACTTCGAGAAGTATTGTCATCTCTGTTTGTGAGATGGGTTTATCCTGGATAGTTACTGAGGCATATGTATTCGCTGGCGCGAGTGGAAAAGCAAGGAGTTTGTCTTCTCCTCGTTAAGGCTTAATTTATTGGCACAAAATTACACTATAGTTCTGTTCAGTTTTAAGGTTATTATAAATACAGACACTTGTCACTATACAGATTGAGAATTGGTCCTATGGTCGCACCTATTTTGATCGGATAAATTCGGAGCGGGAGAGGGGATATTCATTCATTGTATTACTCAAATATGTATTATGTCACGGCTGTTAATTGTCAGTTATTTACGGTTGACGTTTGAGTTTTGATATGCGTATTGACGTATTACCTTTTTTTTGTTATACCGATTCTGCGTGTATTAGACAATGGATATATTTTCCTTGCAACAAAAGAAACTTGTATAAAATCATTTCATGTGTTGTGTACAGTGGCAAATTGTAATACAATTGCAATACAAAATTTAGTTTTATATAGGCTGGTAACATCAACAGTGTAAAAGATAAGAAGTAACGAACATGTAATGTGTGTCATAAAGTCTTTTTCAAGTTATAAAGTAAAAGTAAATCAAGTGAAACAGCGTATTTTGTAATTTTCACTAACCATTGTTCATCAATCTGAGCCATTCGCGACTGTATTATTATAGTCACCCAATGTTGTGTGGGTTCGAGACACGGTATTATCAATAAACTGAGCACTGTTTAAACGCTGCACTGCTCCGGATCTGCCGGGCTAAATACTTATGTAACTGTAGTACGAATAGCTATTTGCCTTTATTTATACAACTTACATTACGTTTCTTTTCCATCCGTTTTTCCATACAATTTGCCAACGGCAAGCGTGTGTTTAAAAACGACAGTAAAGTATAATAGTGTGGTTTTCCATAAAAATAAGAATCTTGAATGAAAACTTTGTGGGGTTTAATTAAAAACTTATGTATACAAAATAAAGGAAAGAAATCTAACAAGAATGGTTTTAAAACTGGTTTGTTCGTAAATATAATATGTAAAATACGACTAATTTAATAAATTTTCGAAACGACCTCCAAATTCGAATGAACAAAATCTCAATCGATCATAAAAGCGTCTTCTTACGTTTAATAACATTTAAAGTTGAATGTTTGTTATGCAGTTGAAAATCTTAGCTTGTAGCTTTGCAATATTAGTGGCTCTATTATTTTGAAAACCATAAATTGAAGACTTGACGTAACCCCAAAGAAAAAAATCGTTGGGAGATAAGTCAGGGGATCGTGGGGGTCAGCGAATAGTGCTCCATGTAGTTAACAGTCTATCGTTGAAAATGTTTCCCAAATATTGTCGCACAATTGCAGCATTATGAGCAGGACATCCATCTTGTTGAAACCATATTCTCTCTAACGTAATACCTTCTAGATTTTGTATGGAAGGTATTATGCTATTTTGTAAAAGTTGCAAATATTTATTTGCAGTTCCTTCTATAAAAGTGTCCAATTATATGACTACCTAGGATGCCTGCCCAAACATTTACTTTTTTGGGATATTGCGTTTGTGCATCATAAGTAAGATGTTTATTATTTCTAGACCAATATCGTGATACGGATGGATTATGGCGTCCATGTATGGCACATGAGGTTTCATCAGAAAATAATACATTTTCAATAAAATTTTCATCATTATTACACCGGTCCATAACTTTTTCACAAAATTCCATCTTACGATATTTGTCATCGGGAAAAATTTCATTGGCCTTGTTTAATTCGAATGAACGGTACTTACTTTTTTAAAATATTTTACGAACAGTGAAATCCGAAATGTTTAACTGCTCCGCTATTTTGCGAGAAGATAATTGTGGTTGTTCTTCTACTGCAACACAAACTAAAAGATCCCGTTCTTCATTTTGTAATTCTGTACCTCTTTTGTGTTTGCATGGATATAAACAACCATAATTTTCAAAATTTCTAATTATATGGCGTACTGTTTCAAAACCAATAGCTTTTTCAAATTTAATTCAAAATAAACAGGTAATTTCTCTAATAGAGTGACCTAGATGACAAGATTTTATCACAAATTTTCTTATGTTGCAACGAAAAGCTGTCCATTATGTAACGTAAAATCGGTATAATATAAAAAAGGTAGTACATCAAAACCAAAACGTCAACTTTAAGCAACTGACAGTTAAAAGCCGTGACATAATACATATTTCAGTAATGGACGAATATCCCCTCTCCCGCTTCGAATGGATCCGATCAAGATATGTGCGACCATAAGACCAACTCTCAATCTGTATAAAAAAAAAACGCAGGGAGAATCTACACTAAACAAGAACACTCCATCTCATAGCTAAAACAAGACTGGGTACCCTGGGCACTGCGTCGTGAAAATTATATGTCCCAAACGTATATATACCGGCCAGACTGGCCGATTGGTTGCTTGGGTAGGCGTCGTACTGTTGCCATAGCAACCAGCGCCGCGATTTCATTGCGTCCAAAATATTTAATTCCTACTTATTGTACGTTGTATGTATGGGGTATGATTCATTTCACAATATTGACCACGGAATAAATTGGGAGTCGCGGGATATTTCTGTATTTTCACAATAATTACGCAATGTAAATTTGAATAATTTTGTTTATGTTAGAAAAGCTACTCCATAAATGCGCCACTGTGCAATGTTCAAATCGCTCCGGAAGGTGCTGCCCTCACCACGGCAGACAACCAACCAACTAGCATCGCTGCGCGCGCTGACTCACAATTCCATTTTTGACATCCGCTATGTTTTTCACGTTGTTTACACCTTATATATTTTGTTTTTTTTTTCATATACATATTCTAAATGTATTTCACTTGAATAAATCTTGTTCAAAAGGTGCGCGTCGGTTATTCATTTTCGTCCAATGGTTTATGAATTGAATTGCATTTTTAAACGATATATCAGGGAGGGCGAGCGGCTTTGCGGCCTTATGAACACGCCGCCGCTGCTGTTGTCATATAATGCAAAACACCTTTAACAGTAAATTATTAAGCAGGTGACTGACTGCTATCTGTCATCCTTTCATATGATAGAGAAAGAGATTTATTAATGCAATTGAAAGTGCTAATAGATTTAATTATACACTTAATACCTTACGTAAAAGGATTTTTTTCGGATTGCAATTTAGTGTTTTGGCCGGCCACACACGTAAAGAATTTTTGAAAATACCGTCCAGATTTTTTATATCAGTCCACCAATTCGATTTATAAAGGGATAGATACATGTTTTGTAAACTATCGCCCGGCCGACTAGATCTGTAAGGAATGGTGACAACAAGCTTACAAATTAGTACTGCGATACGTCACTAAGGTGTAGATATGAGAGGTCTTGGTTTGTACAAATGTTTTACGTGTATGCGCATCATGAGGTCGATCCCGAAGTACAAACAGTACAAAATTGCGACCAATCGCAACTTAGCAGGAATGTTAGCAAATACCTGACATAATTTATTCAAGTTATTGCTAGTTCTAAACCCAACCAGATATGTATTTATTCTCGTAATTTCCATAGTCCGAGAATGCCGATTTAATTCTTTAACCCGAGAGCAGTCGCGCCTCCCGGTTGATTCAACCGCACAGAGCGTTTTTAACAAATTGCAACTTTAATTTTTTTTCAAAATTTATCAGAAATGCACATAGTGAGTTATTTTAGAAGTCGCGCGCCCGATCGAAACAAATTAATTAGCATTTATTCTGTAGAAGAGGGTTTTTTCATGGAACAAAAAGGGCAACACATTTTAGGAGCATTCTTAAAAGAGCAAGTCCTTAATTTGCAGCAAATTTTTAATATCTGTGATAGAAGAAATTAACTGATCCATTTTTTTTTTAATTTGTTACCAGTTACCAAATTTGCTATTTTATTTTTGTTTTGTATTGCTTCAGATTTGCAGAAGCTCATAATTGTACAGAATTAATGACGGCTTCACATGAATTTATATTAAACCATTTTCCTCAAGTATGTGCCGAGGATGAAATATACGAACTTCCAAAGGACCAGATTATTAAATTCTTATCTTCAGAACATGTAAGGGTTGATTCTGAATTTCAAGTTTTCCAAGCAGCGATACGATGGATAACACACGATATTATGGATAGAAGAAGATATGTTTTTGAAATCCTAAAACATGTTCGACTGCCACTCTTCTCTTTAGGTTGGAATTGTGAAAAAAATTATTGTGTAATATTAATACTAATGTTTTTATAGGATTGCTAGAAAGAGCTGTAAACGATTGTAACGATTGCAGTTTAAAAGTAGCATTAAAATCCATACATAATGATCTAGTAAATAGGAAAGGATGTCTCGTACCACTGATGGTTAATCCGAGGATATGTGCAAAAAAGGATATTTACGTTATAGGTGGTAATAAAAGGGAGCTTGTTTGGCACAGAGGATCAGAAAGCTACTGTGTGTCAGTGGTGAAGTTTGATACATTCAAAAAGTAATTAATTCATATTACATTTTAATTTTAATACTATGCCCATCATTTAAAAATAAACGTCAATAATCTAGCAATAAATTAATTTAATTTATAGGAATACTATAGAATTTTCATTGTTTTAGAGAGTGGTCTACAGCTCCAGATTTACTAGTAAACAGAATAGTACCTGGTGTTGCTACGTTAAATGGTAAAATATATGTAGTAGGTGGTGAGCAGGAATCAAATAGCCTAGCCTGTTGCGAATGCTACGATCCGCAGTTAAATTGTTGGACATTAATTGCAAGCATGATAGTTCCAAGGTGTGAATTTGGCCTATGTGCTCTCAATGGCTATTTGTATGCTTTAGGAGGATGGATAGGTGATGATATAGGAGGCTGTATAGAAAGATATGATACAGAAATTAATGAGTGGAGGCACGTAGGAGTTCTACCGGAACCGCGATTTAGTATGGGTGTTGTAGCTTATAACGGTTAGTAAAGTTATATTTAAAAATTTACAAATTAATATTTCAGTTGTAGGTCTTATTTATATGGTTGGCGGTTGTACAAAAAATCAACGACATTTGGCTGATCTACTTAGTTTCGAACCGTTAACGGGAGAATGGAAGACACTACCATCAATGTGCATTGCAAGATCTCAAATGGGTGTGACAGTAATAGATGACTTTCTGTATGTTATCGGTGGAGATAATAAGCACAAAGTACTGGATTCTGTTGAAAGATATTCATTTAAAAAGGTAAGTTACAGATGAGCGATGTGCTGTATTAGATCACAACATCCAACACCAATAATGGTAAGGACTGTGGTGCGAAATAAGGACGCACTCGAATTCCGCTCGCTCGGACCTCTTTTAATTACTTTCAGTATGGTTCAATTTTAATCGTCTTCTGGCATCTAAAATCAGTTAACGACTTCCGCTCCGTCTAGAATAAAAGCTTTTCGAATTTCGCTTGTTCGGACCTTTTTTAAGTAGGCCTCCAAGGGATTATATAATCATGTGCGTAATTATACTCGCAACCACAATAGTATATTTTTATTTGAAAATATTTTTGAATATATTTATAATTTATAAATGTATTCAAATAAATAATTTCGAACGCATCCGTAATTTCCTTTTATACAAAAATATTATATATGATACTATCTCTACTATATATGCTGCAATTTTAATATACTTAACCACTCTTTACGGATTTGCATAAGTAACAATTGTGACCGTAAAAAAAGGATTACGATTAACCTTGAGCGGAATTCGATAAGGAATTATAGGGATCAAATATTTTCGAGCGGAATTCGGTAAACAGATTAATAAAATATTAATTAAATTTTGTGTGGTGAGGAGTGTGCCGATACTTCGCGTTTAATAATTCCTACATTCTCTGTTGTTTCATAGACATCCATTTCTTTAAAAAAATATCACGCAAATCGCTTGCATACATACGCTTAAGCGTACAAATTATTAGTATTAATCGTTAGTTGTCTGTTTGAGTTTCATTGTGCCTTTGTTATCATTTTAGAATAAGTGGAGTTCTGTGCCGTCCATGACCTTAGCTAGAAGTCGTCCAGCTGTCGCGGCTGTCGATGGCCTTGTGTACGTTATTGGCGGAGCTCAAATAAAAGAAGATTTCTACAGGGCGCAATTTACACTTGCTTCAGTTGAGGTGTTAGACACTATAACAAACACGTGGTCCGTCTGTCCTTCGTTGCCAGAAAGCCGAGCAGAATCTGGTGCGGTTGTGATATGATAAACTTATATTTTTCTTTAACAGAATACCATTTGCATTATATGAGCTTCCATATATTTACGAGTAATACTTTATAAGAAAGCTCCTCAACCTGAATTGTTTATACCAAAGATATTTTTTATCCTTTTTTTTTTGATCTCATCAAATGCGATCGTTTTTTTTATTCTACATTAATTTTTTACTTAAGAAATTAAGTTATGACGTACAATTTGTTGATGTCAAAAACTTACATAAGTGTAAGAATAAGTCGAAAATATCTCAAATTTTGAAATAGAAGATATTTAGTAAGTTAATTATGAAGTTACCGTGCAATGTTATAATAAGTAATAATCTATATTTTCGAATTACTAATTTTAGATTTATATATACACTCACGGACAAAAATATTGCATATTTTATTTTCGGCCTTTATTGTTCTTCTCTTTAAAACTTTTGTGATTTTTATTGCTAAATCTTGTACACTGGAGTGTTTTACGTTATTAATAATCAAATAAATTACATATGGAAAATTTATACCAAATTCGTAGAGGAATTATTAAAACCACTTGTTTTTGGCCAAAAACGTTTAATTGAAAAAAGCAACATTAATTATCCATAAACATAATAACACTTTAATACTTAGTACTTCCTCCTCTTGCTCTAACGATATCTTGCATCCTCCTAGGCATGCTGCGCAAAAGATCTTTGATGATTTCTTGAGGAATTCGATTCCATTCTTCCTGTGCAGGAATTCTTAATTCTGCAATTGAGTTAGCAGCTGGATTTCGTGCTCGTATATTTCTGTTTAGAATGTCCCATAAATGTTCTATGGGATTTGCGTCAGGACTATTTGCTGGCCACTCAAGCGCCGCAACCCCGACATCCTCAAGGTACTGGATCACTGTTCTTGCGGCTTGGGCTCGGGCATTATCATGCATTAGCATAAAATTATCGTAGCAAATAAAGCCGGCATAAGGTAAACATGTTCTTCAAGGATATTGTGTATGTACCAGTCAGCATTCATTCTTAAATTTACAGTAATGAGTTCCGTGCGACTCTCCCAACTAATACCGCCCCATAACATAATCGAACCGCCACCAAAGCTAAGATTTTGTGCAAGATTACATTCTGCGAAACGTTCTCCTGATCTTCTGTGTACACGACTACGTCCATCAGGCTTCCATAATTATATTCTTGTTTCGTTTGTAAAAAGAATCTTTCCCCATTGATGTTCATTCTAGTTAGCATGAGCTCTTGCAAATTCTAGGCGTTGAATTTTGTGACGTGGGAGAAGCCGAGGAACTCTGGCAGGACGTTTTGGATTTAAGCCGACCTCCTTAAGTCTCCTTATTGCTGTTTTGACAGATACATTGACTTGTCTTGTATTCAATAATTCATTTCTAAGATGCGGTGCTGTAAGTATGCGATTTCGTAATGATTGAAGTCTCAAATATTGGTCATCTGGCTATGTATCTTTTACATCCTTGACCACGCCGCCTTTTGTATTCTCCAGTCTCATTGTGTCGTCTTACTATACGAGAGACAGTCGATTGATGGATATTTAATCTCCGTGCAATATCTTCTTGTGTGTACCTTTCATTAGCCAAACAACAATTTTAACACAATTTATGACACTTAAATGAGGCATCTCGCTAACTGAAACTACACACTTGTACACTAATGCTCTGGAAATGTCATTCTGACGACCATACTGACGACATGGAATGGAGATCAATCAGTGCTTTGGTCTTCAAGCCACATTACGCCAATTTGTAACGTTTTATCGTTACCTCTTATTCACTCATAAAAGGCTATATTAAAATATTCTTTTTTTCTGTAACAAACTGCATAATACGTAGAACACTCCAGTGTAAAAGATTTAGCAATAGAAATCACAAAAGTTTTAAAGAAAAATATAATAAAGACCTAAAATAACATATGCAATATTTTTGTCTGTGAGTGTATATTGTATTATGAGTATATATCTGCATTTTATTATTTCCATTTTGTTACAATATGTAGATGTAATATATGACCAACTAAAAATAAAAATCTCGAATAATTTTAATATTGCGTCTCATCAGTTTCAAAAGTAATATAAAATAAAATACCGAAAATTATATTGAATCGAAACACCAATTTATATATAAAAATTAGACAGAAATGTATACATAAAATATAAATATCACCTCATATTTAATAAACTTTGAATAGGTTTATAGTTAAGTAAAAATATTTTCTATAGAATAAAAGTTGGAGAAGCTAGAATGTTTTACCCATACTGTGTTTTCTAACATCCTATATAAAGACAATGCAAAAGCAGGAAAAGATGTTAAGATATAACTGGATAAATTGAGATCTTTATGGAAACTTAATGAGTCCTTATTTTCCATACAAGTTTTTATAAATTTTAACAGACCAGTTGGTGTATCGTCGTTGTTAGAAAAGCAAATCTTTGGGAATTGTTTTTTCACTACTTGTACCCACTTTCCTTTAATATTATCCTTTGATGCTACCTTATCAAGACAAACATGTAGGTCTTCAAGTTTAAAAACTGGCGCACCACCACGATTTCCTAATCCTGCACACGTTAGTATAAATTTCCACTTTCTTTCGGATGACCAGAAATATACGTGCCTTAAAAATAAAAATTCAAAAATTATTTTTTTCGTAATTCTATGTTACTGCACTTACGTAACAACTTGTTGAATGTTCGGGCGCTCAATAGGTTCATATAGTAACATCCATGTTATTAAATCTTGCAGTTCTAAATCGTTCGCTGATAATTGAGGTACTGCTTTATCTAAATTTTTTAAAATGATTCTCATGTCGTCTCCATAAGGATGCTTCCCAGCGGTCATCAGAAAATGTACAAGCATACCTTTTTAAAATAACTATCTGTATTATTAAACAACGCATTTAAAATAATAAAATACCTGCTACTTGTATATCAGAAGCACATGTACATTCCATAATCGACAATTGTTTAAATGTTCGGTATGTTTCGGTAGCGAACCATATTATAGAGGAGTTGGGAGCTTCTTTGAACTTAAATAAGGCCTACATAGTAATACAGTAGGTTAGAAAACTTACAAATTGGATGGTAGTTAAATAGATATATTTGTGTAAGTAAACTTAAAAAATAATTCACTTTGCAGCTATCGATAGCTGGAAGAGCAGGAATTCCAAAAATCTGAAACTTTGGCAGATTTTTTTTAGCATTTGATTTAATTTATTGATATAAATTATTCCTTAAAAATTCTAGTTTTGTGTATGAAGCAATTTTTTCTTCGTTATTTATTGTTTTGTTCATAATAATAGTTTCAGCTATTGTTTTTATTGGGTGAACGACACGGTTCGACTTAAATTTAATTTTTTTATTTTAGAATCCAGTTTTTCTTTGACATGCGTAGTTTCCTATTTTAGATAGCAATATTTAATAGTAACAACGGTTGTTTACCTTCTCGCTCCGTGTATTTACTTCAAACATTTAAGTTTTTTATTTTAGGCAGTAGGATTCTGCTACCAGAATACAGTTATTTATTTTTTGATTCTGTAATACATTACTTTTAGTTTACAGGTCGTAGATGTTTTAAAGTTAAATGAGCTTCCCAGGAAACATCTGTCTCAAAACCTCCATCGATCGCCGGACTATGTGATTCGCATTCGACGATTGAAAGGATCGTCAAAGCGTTTAGAAAATTTGGCTGTGTGGTCGGGAATTGCCGTAAATGCCAACAAATAGACGAACAGCCTCAAATCCCTTTAATGTCTCCCGAACGGGAGGAGAGAGAAGTGAGGGTTTGTTCGTTGGTTGCAATGGGCGAACCTTGCTCTAGCCGGCAAATTGCAGACGAAATCGGTGTTAGTAGAAGTACTGTGAAACGTATTTTGAAACGCAACAAATACAAAAGTTACAAAGTTCAAAATTGCCAGCAGATTTTTCCCCTTAATAAAGTAACATTGTTAGAATTTCAATTTATTTTGTATAATTATCGAATTTATTTTTCTTTAGTTTAATTTTATAAGAATCGTTTATTTTCCTACTTAGAATTACTTTTTCGTTCTCCTACATCGCATAGCAGCAACAAAATGAATATAAGAAACTGTACTTTCTACATAATCTGAGAATATCTAAAAATTACGCAATAATTCTGTATTAACACATTTTGTCAGAAGGCGTTGAATTATAATATTACGTGATTGAGCGGACATGCGTGTTTATAATATTCGTGCGTACCGCTGCTCGCTTTATGATATTCGGCGACTGGATAGGATCTCTCAGTGAGACTCGAATGTGCTGTTGCCATTCACAAAAGCAATTCTCCGTTCGTATCTGGACCAACGTGTATACATACACTATAGTTAAAAAATTGTTTTTCTATTGAAAAGAAACTCACCCTATGTATTCCAAACTCCGCAATTTTTACTACTCCGTTCATATCAATAAATATATTGGATGGCTTGAGATTTCCATGAACAATAGGATCAACTCTATCGTGCAGGAACAATAAGCCGGTCAAAAACTGCTTAACCACATCCAATGCCGACAAATTGGTTTGATTCTGCTTCATCAACATCAAATATTGTCCAACATTGTATTCACATAAAGGTGTAGCGATTATTAGTTCGTTTGTATCGTAATCACAAGCAAAATAATGCAATAAATTCTTGTGTCGTAATTCTAATAAGTCGACCAGCATAGATCTGATCATTTCACAAACACAACTACCTTTAGGAATCCTCTTCACTGCTAATGGTCGATTGCAAGAATCAAGACCTAGCTCAACTGGTGTAAAGTTACCGCCAGTTGATATAACATGTGATTGTCTTTTCTCCTTGCAACTTATGCGCACCGTTCCGCTTAGGAACTCCTGACAATCTTCCATCATTTCCAAGCTTCTTACTAAAGTACACCATCTGCTAGATTCGCCTTCATTTTCGGATTTTTTCAAGGGATCTACAAAGGTGTCGGTGAAGGTTAATTCCGGTCGGTTAGGATAAACATTTTTATTGAAAAACATCATAGTTTTAGATATTTTTTTGTAATCAAAATTCAAATCTTTGCTTTTTTCATTTTGCTCTTCTGTTTCTTCACAAACATTCAAGATAGATGTTTGCATGTGGTAAGCGTGTTTCAACGTTCTTTTTTGTGCTTCCAAAGTGCATTTACTATCTACCGGTTTAGCTTTTGGTAATACTGCCATTTCTTTCATGTATAAAATGTCATCAGATATATAATTTTTCGTTTTAGCTTTTATCTGTGGTTTTGTAACAGCGATATTTATATTTTCTATTGGTTCTTGCCGATCGTTAAGAACATCTTCCATGTACTGAATAAGCGCATTTTTTGCGCCATTCGGGTTAGGTAATTCTACATTTTCTGGCATAGTGATGCTAACATAAATAGTTTCGGCAGGACATACTTCTGATATGATAGTAGTTCCGCGGATTTCGTGGCTAAGTAATATATTTTCTACCTTCTTAATAATTTGGCGACTGTGTTGCATGTCCTTGGCAGCGGTTTCTTTGATAAATAAGATTATATCGTCGAATTCTCGGCGTAACATTTCTATTTTCTCTTTCTCTAATTTTTGTAAGATTTTTGTTTGTTCAATGCATTCTTCTGGTTTAATTTTATTATCTAGAAAAAAAAATATCGTGTGTACTGGAATAATAATAAACGATCTTATAAAGGTGCAAGCCGGCTAACCAAGGACTTTGTATATGTAGACATATAGGTGGCCTAAAGCCTGACAATTTTATTCCAACGGATAACACTACTCACTAAATAATAACCCACTTTCTAGAAAATGTCCAACCATTTAAATCTCCAGGGAAGGATGGTATTTTCCCAGCACTGGGCAAGGACCTGTTTGTCACCTACATCTGCACGATGTACAGGGCCAGGTGACAAAAGTTGCCTTCATACCGAAGACTGGGCATGATCCATACGACCAGCCGATGTCATTAGACATATATTTGACGTTTTTCCTTTTAAAGATCTTTGAGAGACTGATTAAAAGGCATATTAGGGACAATGTACTAAGAAGGTTGCTGCTCAATGATCACCAATAGGATTACTAAACGGGCAAATCCTGCGAGCCGGCAACTCGTGAGGCGGTGCGGAAGATAGAGTATATGTTGAAATGCAAACATATTGCGCTCGGCACCTTTTTAGATATTGAAGGCGCTTTCGATAACACATCTTTAGCATGCACTTGGATCATTCATGTACTTAAGAATTGTAATATATATGTCACTGTGAATGGCTATATCGTGGGGGCGAGGACCGCTAAGGGATACCCGCAGTGTTTTCGCCCCTACTTTGGTGTCTGGTGGTGGACAATCTCCAGCGGGGTTAGAGAGAGTAAGGGTTATACAGTGGTAGGTTATGCAAATGACATAACTATACTAACAAGTGGTGAATTCGAAGATACCGTCTGCAACAGAATGCAGGGGGCCTTGAAATTCACCGAAAGGTGATGTGAAAAGCGGGAACTAACGGTAAATCCTTCCAAGACCAACATTGCCCCGTTCACAAGCAGCATTGAAACGATTAGGGGTACTCCCGTGTACTTATGTGGAGTTCCCTTACAAAGAGCGGAGGAAGTTAAGTATCTAGGCGCGATCCTGGACAGCAAACTTACTTTCAAATCGCATGTTGAAAGAGTTTCAAACAAGGCAATCAGGGCTTTATGGACCTGTAAACGAATGTTTGGGGGAAAATGGGGATTAACACCCAAGGTAATTTATTGTATCGATACAGTGATGGTGATACCAACAATAATATTTCTGTCAGCCTCGGGAAGCTTGCAAGCATATTTCAAGCGGAAATTTATGCAATTATATTATATACTCGGGAACTGGTGGAAAGCTTGGTCGGAATGAACAGGATCTCTATAGTAATTGACAGCCAAGCGGCATTTAAAGTACCCAGTGCGTCCGAAATAACATCAGAAATGGTACAAGAATGTATTGAATATACTCAAGGGAAATAATATACTAAAACTGGTCTGGGCACCCTCGCACACGAACATACCAGGCAATTAAAAGGCAGATCGACTAGCAAAGAGCGGCAGTGCACTTCCATTGACCGGCCCTGAGCCTTTCTTTGGGATCACTTTGGAGATGGTTAAAGCGGAGATCAAAAGGCAGCTACGTCAGTGGAGAGAAGAACGGTTAAACGTGCTTTCAAAGACTTCTCTGGTAGAACCCTCAAAATAAAAGTCGGAGAAATTGTTGGCCATGAGCAAATCCGATGTTAGAACGTGGACGGGCACCGTAACTGGTCATTGTCCACTAAACAAACTTTTATACAAAATGGAACTAGTATCTGAACCAGTATGTAGAGGATGCAGTAAGGAAGGGGAAACTCCTCTATACCTTGTAAGCCTCTGTGAAACATACGACAGCATAACACAATGGCTTAGGAGTGCGAAAGGTAGACCCGGGAAAACTCTCAAATATAGAGCTGAAAAAAATTCTGGATTTTCTTAAGGCTACAGAGCTCCTATGGAGGGCTCGACCGCAGTGCAGGAAACCGTTAGAAACCACCTCGTGATAATAATAAATGGTGTTAGGTAGTGGGTTTACATTTTCAATATGAGTAATACAACAAACTACTGAGATTCACTATCGATCTTTGCAAAGAAAAGAATTTACCACTAAATGAAAATTGAATTCTAATATGATAAAATTACCATTTTGCTTTCCGGAAATGTGCTATAAATTTGTTAACGTGTTTAGGAAATGACAATTTATTAAACTGTGATTAAAATTATTATTAGAACAATCACCGGCAATAATTCTTAAATATGTTAGTGATTAATGTGAATACATCAAATGATATGAATGCATTAAGAAATGTGAGTAATGTATTAACATAAAGGAACTGCTAAGATTAACCATCAATCTTTACAAAATAAAATAATTTGCCATTGAACATAATTTTTAGTATCACTGGCAAAGTGCAATTTTATAACCTGAACGATAAATAATACATTGAGATGTCATAAATAGTGACAAGTTGAGGGTTGGTTAATCGGGATAGAAAGCGTTTGATATTAGGTCCTACTTATCTGAGGAAAGAAGCTCATTTAATGAAAAGGATACCCAAATGATATACATGACTTTGTTTGTGCCAGAAGGGGCATTAACTTATTTGCAGAAATAACATAGTTGCAATAAGATTTTTGTACTTTTAAGCGTTTTTATATTGATGCAGCTGTAAGTTAATAAAACAATAAACCAGACCTATCAAATTCATTTATGCCTACATTTCTGTATGATTTTGTATTGTTTCTTAAATATCGCCGCATTTGATATTTTGGCTAATAGTTGTTTGTTATTTCGTTCATTGTTTACTACGTTATGGACAACAATGAAAAAGAAATGGTATCCATCCATGTTACCTATTGGCCCAAAAAAATTCAAGAAATGTAGCTAATCATTATTTAGATTTGTATCCGTCACAAACCCACATATTTGGGAATGGGAACAATCATTCTATAATATGGAAGAAGAATGCAAGATTGTTTTAAGACATACGTGAGATAAATGGGTGTATTTTATAACAATTTTAACGTAATTTGTCTTGGCAAAATATCATTTTCCCATTTCGTTTCTGGGACTATGTAAATATAAAACAAGAAAACTGAGACTTATTCCTATAGCTTCGTTAGTCCTGCATTTAAACAGAGGTTACACATTACTCTGCAAATTATGTTTTTTTTTTTGATTTGTGGAAGGCAGTTCGAATAAAAATTCTGGCAAGGTAGTACCATAGGTGTTTCTATTACATTTGAATTTTACGTAAGAAAACCACCTTCATAAGATTCAAGTACCACTTTCGTATCTTTTACATAAAATGAGCTAAACAACATTTAAATTGATTTAAATTTAGTTTCTCTACTATAGCGTACTTTAGTTTATTTCTTTGGCAAGTAGGTCCTGCCGTCATGTACTTTTTGTTTTATTTAACCACTCCTTCCTCTCTTCCCGTTTACAAGGTCAAATGGTCATGTAACCACGTTCTTATTTGCAGAAACAATTTAAACCATAGGAACAATATAAGTCGAGTCTTGTAATAAAAGTATACTAACAATAAATGCAAAGAAAATAAATAAAAAGTATCGCATGAAAAAGCATAAAACGTTATGTAATAATGAGAAACGGACTATTTGCCCTCAGAATCGAAGTAGGAAACTTAATCAAATCGAAAAAAGATATTTTACGCACTAAACTCCTTACCGTTGCTATTACCTTCAACTTCCTTTTCTAGCTGATAATCAATCATCCAATATTTTTGATATCTGTCAATTATTTTATTTAATAGTACATTTAGATATTTCATGCTGGGATAGAGCAGTGCTTCTAGACTTTCTTTTCTGAGTTCAGCAGCGTTGTTAGTTTCTGAATTGAAGATGTTTAGGTCGTCTGGTTTCAAATAGAAATCTTCCTCGTACGAATCAACATTATTAACGTGTATTTTCGGTTTAACGTTGAAAGGCATTGATAGAATTTTATTTCTCCAATCAAGTGTTGCATAGGAACATTTCTGCTCCATTTTTTCGAATAATAATTCGGATTCTGATTCTAATCCGATAACTAAATTTTTCTTTATAGAATTTACTATGTCGCATTCATCTTCTTTTATAATTACAACATTGTCGTTAAAGACGTTAAAATCGAGAGGTTGCTCGTAAAGGCTGGGTAACTCAATTTCGTTTTTGGAGGAAAATGCATCAGATTCTCGCGATTCCGGTAACTTTTTAGATGAATTATTTAGTCTTTCTGTTAATTCAGCTGTTTTGAACTTGGCAATCTTTGCTTTTAAGGCCTTCGTTCTTCGTTTAGCTTTTCTGGAGTTGATTTTACCATCGAGCAAACATTCTTCCTTCACTTTTTCAGAAACGTTTCTTTGAGTTATTACATTTCTGTTGTATATAATCTTTTTGCAAATTTTTTCGCCACTAATTAATAAATTCATTAGAACTTCGAATTTTTTCATTTTATCGTATGTCTGAAAATAAGGAAATCTAAAGGTTTCTTAGGAGTTGTTTAATCATTGAATTAGTGCATTGTACTATTCTTTTCTACATAGAATACTTAAATTGTGGGATGATGTGTGTATAGTGCATTGAATAATCATTTAAAGGGATACTTGGGTGAAAACAATGCAGGGGTAGCAGCAAGGATGAACGTCTAAAGTCTTTTTGTATAATGCCACGGATTTTGAGCAATATTTGCCATTTTAAGAATCAGCATTTAATAATTGAACGATTGAAATAATTATATTAAAACAACAGTTAAAGTTGTGCGATACCATGATGTTTTCATACATGTTGATTCAAAGGTACTCAATGGGTAAGGTATTCAATGGGTAATTACTAGAGCTGTCATCCGGATTCGGATAATTTTGGATATCAATAATTTACTATCTGGATATCCGGATCCGTTATCCGAAATTTCGGATCCGTTATCCGAAAGCTTGGACCCGGATCCGTTATCTGAAACTTTGGATCCGGATCCGTTGTCCGAAACCTCGGATCCGGATACATTATCTGAAACCTCGGCTCTCGATCCGTTATCCGATAACTCGGATCCGGATCCGCTGTCGGAAATCTTGAATTCGGATTCTGTATCCGATCGAATCCATTATCCGATAATGCGGATCCAACCCCGTTCTTCGATAATTATTCGAGCAAACTAGTAAGCAGCTTAAAGTTTTGTAGTAAATTGTGAAAACCTGCAATAGGTCGAGTAATTATCAAACAATATATTGATTGATTGATTGATTTTCTACCAGAGCAGGGCTGGTCTTTACATCCCTAACACTGAAGCTTAGTAGCTTATTGTATTATTCCTGCTTCGGTTTTGTTTTACTTAAACAGGTTAGTTTCCCGCAATCAGGTTTAACAGCCTATGTAGTAAATCTTTCTACATTGGTAGTTCAATTGTGCTTCGCATAGCGAATCTGCGTTGAGCTAACGCTGCACATTCGAAAATAATGTGAGGCTGTTTCCTCCTCCTCATTGCAAAGTCTACATAAGGGCTCATATTTGTAGATCCCCATCTTATGCAAGTGGCCTCTCAAACAGCCATGTCCTGTTAATAGACATGTTGCTGCTCTAAGCTGTATCTTGTTTAATTCAAGCAGGTCAGCAGTCAGATGTTGCGACGGTCTTCCCATCATCCGTTTGCTGTGCTTTTGTCCAGCTGCATGTTTCCAATTTAATTGGTGTTGTGTTATAATCCACTCATTAATTGCACCACGCACTGCACTCTTGGTAATACCTAGACCCGGTTCAGGGCCTATATAATTCATTTTTGAACCTTCCCGTCGCTAGCTGGTCTGCAATTTCATTGCCCGCTATGCCCTGTGCCCTGGCACCCACACCAGTGTGACCTGTTGTGTTTAGACAGAGCCATTAGGGTTTGCAGGCACACCCATACTAGTTTGGAGGTTATGCGATAAGATGCTAGTGCCTTTAAGGCTGCCTGACTGTCAGAGAGAATGCACATCGTCTCACCCTGCGGTCACCGACGCAGACTCTCCCACGCGCAGGTTTGTATAGCATATATTTCTGTTTGAAATACCGTGGTGTATCGCCCAAGTGATACATATACTTTGTATCCCTGGTTTTCCTCATATACACCAACGCCAGATGTAGTGCCCGTTGTGGACCCATCTGTGTACCAGACTAGTGTTCTTGGTTTTCTCCCCTCTCCATCCCTCCATTCTTCCCAATTCAAGAAAACTTTGAAAGGTTGTCATAGGAGATCCTGGAGATTGTTGTATCACTACCCATATCATAGATAGGGTTTGTTACTACTGCTTCTATTCTGGTGTGCCCAGATCCACTGTGGGATCTCCAGTTGCTAGTATTTTTCAGTCTGTATGCTCCCATTCTGGCTTCTCCCTTGATATAAATCTCAAGAGGAGGTAGGTTTAGCATGGTTTCCATAGCAGCTGTTGGAGTGCTTTTAATAGCTCCTGTTATACAAAGACATGCCAGTCTCTGAATTTTCGAGAGACTAGTTATCGCATGCTTCTGTGTGATCTTAGGCCACCAAACCAGGCAGCCATAAGTTATCATGGGTCTTACCACCGTAGTGTACAGCCAGTACGTCATATGTGGTTTGAGTCCCCATGTTTTCCCAACTGTTCTACGGGTTGTCATTAACACCCTCTTACATTTGTCGGTTATTTTTTGTAAGTGTGAGTTCTAGTTCAGTTTAGAGTCCAAACAATATAGCTCTAATAGCAGATTTATTGAACACCTATGTAACGCAAAGCAATTTTGAATTGTACGCGTAGAAATTCAATATTACTCTGAATGCACGAATTCTAAAAACTATTGCACTTTTTCTCTACATGACGTAAATTCAATGTGTCCTTTATTAAACACTTTCTATACTGAAAATAACAACGAATCCGGATTCGAGAACTGGATAGCGGATCCGGACCCGAGAATCGAATAGTGGATTCGGATCCTAGGGTCCGTATATCTGGATAGTTCTGGATCCAGATATAAATTTTATCGGATACCAACGGAACTAATAATAACTTAGCAGATAGATATTAGTGATTTAAGCATTTAATGTAAACAATACCAATGTTTCATTATTTCCTTATAGTAGATGGAGTACAGTAGTAGATATTCATAAATATAATTTAGCGACACAAACATTAAACTAAACTATGTATATTGAACTGTTCTCTCTTATTTTCACTAAATATTTGTAAAAACGTTTTTTAATTGTAGTGATGGTGTATAGAGTGAAGGTTTCAGAAGAAAGAAACAATGTGGTTAACATTTGATAAAGTTTTAATAAAATTAGTTTTATGTTTCATTTTTGTTTTAAAGACTTTTAAGAGAACTGGGCTATATAATATAATATGCGTAATAAATTAATAAGTTTCTCAAGCATAAATAAATGTAGATTTTGAAAATGACAAATTTGATTCTGTGTGCTTAAAGCGTGGCCTTTAAATAACGTTCATATCCCTAACTGGTTGCACTAGGATGAAAGGTCAAATGCTAGGAAGGTACTTTGTATTTTCGTATTACAGTTTAGCAAAATGATTCATACAGTAGATTTTTAATGTACTCTCTAAACACATGATAAGAATCTTTGCGATACTTTGAGGGAAATGCTTTGTGATATTAATCATAACAAAACCCAGAAATGTTGAATATTAATATAATTTTTTATGAGATAATGTAGTATAATTAATTAAAATTATTTATAGAAGATTATATCCTGCAAATGACCGTCACGGCTCATGTGGTATGCTCTAATGCGTTTGTCATAATTTCTAATAACATTGTGGCACATGTCAGGGTATATTCTGTTGATTTCGCGACCTATCTCGTCCTTCAGCTCTTCTAGGCTTATTTCTGTAGATTCTACTCTTCAGATAACCCTAAAGGAAAAAGTCTGCAGGAGTTAAATCACACGAACGAGGAAGTCAATTGATACCGCCGTTTTTTGAGATTACGCGTCCTGGGAAACGAGTCTGAAGTGAGGTGTTTTTCTGGCTGTATGGCAACGTCTTGTTGAAATCAAATGTCACCAGCGTCCAAATCTTCCAATTGGTCCTATAAAAAGTCGGTTAACATCCTCTGATAGCGAACGGCATTAACTGTAATCGCATTCTCAGCATCGTCTTCGAAGAAATGATGCCTCCATACCAAATGCCATTTTTCGATAATCGCTCTTAGGTTTTCTGATTTCCAAATGCGGCAATCTTGTTTGTTGGCGAAATCATTGAGGTGGAAATGGACTTCGTTAGTAAAGATGATTTTCCTTGAAAAATAATCTTCTTGTTCAAGCGTCCATTCTGCGAAAACACAACGCTGTTGGTGATCTGTCGGCTTCAAATTTTGTGTCGATTGCATTTTGTATGGATGCAAATGTAAATCCTTGGCCAAGATTCGTTGTGTAGGAGAGTCCCAGCTGTTGGGATTGACGCCGAATCGATGTGCCTGGTTCTTCGGCCGCACTTTCACGAACGAGAGCCATGTTTCCCTCCGAACGCTTTGAACGAACACGATGAGGTGCTTTGACTGTGCTTACAGCCCCAGTTTGCTCAAATTTCTGAACCACATTCCAAATTGTGCGTTCCGAAGGTCGGCTGTGTACACCAACATATTCACGTGATGCACCCATTTTTATAATAAGCCCTAACGATCTTAGCACGTTGCTGGATTGTGTATTGCTCCATGACTACTTCTGTACACGTTTCTAGATTGTAAACATCACATGACAGATGTAATTGTCATTGATGTTTCAAAATTATCAGAGGCCACTATGTGGAAATCCTTAACAAATCACCCTTTATAATGCGTTGACGCAACTTATTACATATACCTATAGATGTACACATATATGTACATAAGTGTATACGTAGGTGGTATAAAACGATATATGATAAATACTGTTCAGAAGGAATAAAAAATAGTGGTTATATTTTGTTGTTGGGAGATTGTCTCGTCTATTCCAAGAGGATTTCACTTTTTTAGTGGAAACGGTGGAACTAACGTACACATAGTACACATACAGTGTTATGATAAGATATCTAAAAAAATTCTTAATGATTGTATTAATTATTGTTAGGGAAATTGGTGGAACAATTTTTAATTTTAAAATGATATCCTCTACTTTCTTTGCCTAAACGACGAATGAATAATATTGGTACCTTATATAACATTTTTATAAAGAAAAGTACTTATTTCAAAGAAAATAAAATCTATCTTGCTAAATTTGATATATGAAATTAATATTTTTGTTTATAGAAGCTACTTAAACCGTTCAATTCAAATAGTATACCCTATTGTAACGTATGAATAATATGGCAAAAGTTACTACATCGCTTAATCCAGCGCATCTTCTGTCAGCGAAAATACAAAGTACCCTCGTAGTAGTGTAACTAGGGTGTAAGCGTAGTTGACCTGGTGCAAAGAATTATTTTCCAATATTACCCTTTCATCGCTCGTTTTGTTATGGAAAAATGCTGTTCTGGCTTGCTCGTAAAACGGTTGTAAATCCTCATAGTTATTTTGTAACCATTCTTGACATCTTCCTTTTACCAGGCACACTTGCATGATAACTTTAAAGGAAAGTGGTGTTAACCATATTATGTTTTTATTATTTTCGTACCTTAAAATCATTATTTACTTTGCAAATCGTAGAAAATTAAATATTATTCTTAAAATAAGCTGTTTACTTTTTCATTATCTCTAAACAAATATCACTACAACCGCTAGAATCAAAACAATCCGATAATCTTGATTCGTCTACAACTGGACTTTGACAACTTTCAGAGTATGCTACCAATTCTAATAAAATTGATAGCACTGTTTTAAGTCTGTCTGTATTTGAAGAATTTTTCTGAATTGCCTGAAATATGTATTAGTAATATATACATGTGCAGGTATCAGTGTGTTACCAATTGTATTTTTTGGAATATGTCCATATCTAACAATATAAGCACACCATTTTGCAAGAAGCGTATTGCGTACGTAAAAATATGCAAAAGGATTCCTGATATGGGCTGACCATTATTCTGGCTTAAGTTTGACGGATTTACAATCATCTCTAGGCGCTTCTAAAATGCAAATCTAGTAATTTTAGTTTGAAGAAATAAAAACGAACGTACTTGAAAATATTCATAAATTGAAAATTTTTTAGTCTGGATATGGTTCAAAAGTTTTTGTACAACTGCGTTGGGTACTGGTAATTGTTTGGACACTACAGAAGAAAACGCGTAACACAAAGCAATAAACCCATTATTATCTTCTTTGTCTACATTAGCACCAAATGTGATCAACTTATTTATGATTTCTATGCTGTTTCTGAAGCTGGCAAGCATTAATGGTGTAACTCCACTTGAATTTGTGATATCCACTTTGATCTGAAATTGTACTGCTGGGAGCAATGAAGGTTTTATTTACTTACTTTCAAGTGCAATTTTTGCACAAATTAGTATAAATGCAGAATGGTTTGGTTTCTATGAGATATTAAAAAAGGGCACTATTTGGATCAGAAATTAAATTACGTGAGTGTTTCTCCATAATTATACTCCTCCTGAGATTCAGATGTTTTAAAAAAATTGGTAGTATAAATTTACACCTAACTAAACGTTTACAGTTGATAATTATTATTGATTACACTGGGGAACAATTTGTAACACAATTTCTGTTGAGTTTGGTTTTTGAGCTGTTTTATAGCTAATTAGGCATGCTGGTTTCAAAACGGTAGTTAGTTTTCTACTACCACGTCAAGTTTTATCTCTACACCTTATGAGAATGTGACCACTCTCCGCGAAATCGAGCATGGATCATAGGAAGCACTATTGCTTTCCCATTGGCTGACACAAACCTTCTCCGATGGGCGCCGGGTGAATGACGCATAGGAGAACAGCGAGAGGTTTATACTTGTCTGGACTTGTTCAGTTACGCCTGAGATACTGTAGTGAGACGTTGTGTGTCGCTCTGAAACGGTGCAGCCCATTCTGAGGTGGAGTCTGAGTTCTTGTTTATATACAAGGTTAGCAGTGTTTAGTGTTTATTTATATATGAACTGAAACTTTTCCTTATGTCTACCTCTGCTAGTTCACGTCGTAAGTGCTTAAACAGCCCCGATTCGTTCTGCATCAGTACATTTGTCAGGCAAGTCTATTTTGCCTATTTCAAAGTGAAAATTGGTGATCAAGATAAATCATGGGCCCCTCAGAAAGTGTGTAAGCAGTGTGTTGAGGGTTTACGGATGTGGACCAAGGGAACACGTGATAAACTTCCATTTGGTATACCTATGATTTGGCGGGAGCCCAGAGGTCATTTAAGTGATTGTTACTTTTGTATAGTGAAAACGTCAGGATATAACAAGAAAAACACATGTAAAATAGAGTATCCTAGTTTACCATCAGCTATACGCCCAGTGCCTCATTCAGCCGAAATCCCAGTGCCAGTTTTCAATGAATTACCCTCTTTGCAAATACGGAAATACGAGTCTGGTGAAGATCAAAGTGACCCCAACGATGAAGATTTTGAAATTAAAGACGATTCCGTTCGTAGTGGATTTGATTAGCATGAGTTGAATGATTTGGTACGAGAGTTGGGACTATCCAAAAAAGCTTCAGAGCTCTTAGCATCAAGACTGCACGAGAAAAACTTGCTTGAAAAGGGAGCTAAGGTACCCTATTTTCGATCAAGAGAAAGTGCGTTTCTACAATACTTTCGAAGTGATGATGGATTTGTGTATTGCCGTAACGTACATGGTTTAATGGAAGAGTTGGGAATTTCAGCCTATAACGCAACTAAATGGCGATGTTATCGATAGCTCAAAGCGGAGCGTGAAGTGGTTCTCTTCCACAAATGGAAATTTTTTTGGGTTCAGTCCCGATAGGACATTTCAATTTGTTTGAAGTGAAGAATATGAAGACATAAAGAGAGTCATTGATTGTTGCAATTTACCGCATGCACCAATGGATCATTTTGTGTTGACCTTAAAAATGGTTAGCTTCCTTCTTGGCCAGCAACGCGGATATACCAAGTATCCCTGCTTTTTGTGTATGTGGGACAGCAAAGCTCGTGAGAAGCATTGGGTGCAGTCGAATTGGCTGCCACGATCTGACCTGAAACCTGGTGATCCAAACATTGTACATCAGCCACTTGTCCACAGAAAGAACAGTATATTTCAATCGCTGCATATAATATTGGGTCTCATGAAGCAAATTCGTTAAAGCTTTGCCAATTGAAGGAGACTGTTTCAGGTATCTCATTTCGGCATTTCCTAACCTGTCATTTGAAAAGATAAAGGCCGGTGTTTTTGATGGTCCACAGATTCGGCAGCTTGTTAAAGATGAACATTTCATCGGAACAATGTCAGAAATTGAAAAGAATGCTGGTTGGCATTAAAAAAACATTCTTAAAGACTATCTTGGAAATACACGAGCACAGAATTACGCAAAAATTATCCAGCAACTCTTGGAGAGCTTCAAACTGCTAGGTTGCAACATGAGTACCAAATTGCATTTTTTACATAGCCATCTTGCTAACTTCCCGGAAAATGTTGGTGCAGTCAATGATGAGCAGGGTGAGCGATTTCACCAGAATTTAAAGGTCATGGAGGCATGGTATCAAGGTAGATGGGATGTACATATGATGGTTGACTATTGTTGGAGCATCAAGCGAGAATGTCCACAGATTAAACATTCCATAAAATGCTATAAGCGAAAATTTTTGCCTTAATATGTAATTATCGTTCGATAAAAAAACAACTATTTGTATGAACACAATTTAACTTGCAGTAACTATTATAGCCTTTGTATGAATAAAATTATTCTTTATAAACAGTATATTTGGTAAGTTTTTACTTTATTTTCCTTTATATGCACAAATTGTATGACTTTTGAGGGTATCCTGTAGCTTAAAAAGTTGACGTGATTGACAAAAACTGCGGTTATTTTTGAAAACAAGTCACAGATTTAAGACAACGAAATTGCTGTTCCCCAGTGTTATGGTACTGTTCTAGCTGCGAGCTTAGGTATAATATATGTAATAATAATAAATAATAGTAAACCGATTAGAAACAAACTGTTGTGTTATGCAGCTATCAACGACGTTACATAGTAGACTAACGTTATAACTTACGCCCTGTGTTAAGATTATATCGATAAACGTAATCCAATCTCTTCTAACTGCCATATGCAACATACTATTACCGTTTTTATTGAGCAAATTAATATCGACTGGTTTAACAGCGTTCAAACTATTCCAAAGATATATAAGAGATTCTTCGTCCCAATTTCTACTGTCCATCGCAATAAAGATTACGTGGTCGCCATTTGAATTAGCATTATCTGGATCGGCATTGTTTAGCAACAGAATTCTGATAGATTCTAAATTCTTGCATTTAACCGCCCAAAATAAAGCAGTAACATTGTTCTAAAAAATTATTAAGTACTTATTAGTAAACCGTATACATTTTAAAAATTAAAACCTAAAATACCTGATCTTGAACGTCTGCGCTGGAACCACTGTGTAAAATATTTGTAATCACTTCGGTTTTATTTAATATAGCTGCACCAAATAACAAAGGCACGCCAGTCTGTAAGCTTTTATATATTATTCAATTTATCGTAATATGAAACTAAACCTTCCTACTAAGTCCTTTACTTTCAGTACATGTGAGATCGATTGCACTTCTCCTTCGTTAAAATATTTATTGAATTCTTCGACCTTCAACGTTTCTACATTCTTTTTATCAATTTGATTTTGTTGTTCAGTTCTATTCCGTTTCTTTTTTGAAGGCATAAATAGTTAAAATCGTTTGTATTTAAAAAAAAATGTATTAAAAACCGACAACTATGAAAAGTTGTGGTAAAATAACTTTGTCAAAATGACAAATGTATAAATCGGACAGTTGCATTTGTTTCTCGATTATGGTAACTCAGTATTTACGTTATTGTGGATATTAAACTTTGGATGGCCAGTCTGGCGCTGGGTTACATACCATCCGTCTGGAATAGGGCTAAGGTCGTGTTTATTCCAAAACCTGGGCGATGCTTATACGCCGAGGCAAAGGCATATGGGCCAATAACCCTATCATCCTTCATCTTGAAGACCATGGAAAAACTGCTTGAAAAGTATGTCAGGGAAACTTCTCTAATAGAAAGGCCATTACATCCCAACCAGCATGCCTACCAAGCAGGTAAATCATGTGAAAGTGCCTTGCATCAGCTCGTGTCGCGGGGGAAGCATCCCTAAACAATCAAGAAAGTGCATTAGCTGCGTTTCTTGACATAGAAGGTGCGTTTGATAACACCTCATTTGGATCACTATTACAGGCTGTAAACAGCCATGGAGTAGACAACACTGTCTGTAGATGGGTCGAAGCCATTCTCCATGGCAGATAAGTAGATGCAGCACTGGCAGGTGAGACGATGTAGGTGTCTGTCGCCAGAGGATGCCCACAGGGAGGGGTATTATCCCCTCTATTGTGGCATGTGGTGATATACGAACTGCTGACCTTAGCATTAAAAGCATTAAAAATGGTAGAAGTATGGTGCAAGAAGGAGAACCTTAGAGTAAACCCTGGGAACATTGCACTTGTACCCTCCATCAAGAGAAGGAAATTGGAGCCGATTCTTTGCAACGAAGTAGTACAGATCAGTCAGGAGGCTAAGTTCTTAGGTGTAACCTTGGACTCTAAACTGAATTGGAACTTACATTTACAAAAAATGACCGACAAATGTAAGAGGGTGTTAATGACAACCCGTAGAACAGTTGGGAAAACATGGGGACTCAAACCACAGATGACGTACTGGCTGTACATTACGGTGGTAAGACCCATGATAACTTATGGCTGCCTGGTTTGGTGGCCTAAGATCACACAGAAGCATGCGATAACTAGTCTCTCGAAAATTCAGAGACTGGCATGTCTATATATAACAGGAGCTATTGAAAGCACTCCAACAGCTGCTATGGAAACCATGTTAAACCTACTTCCTCTGGAGATTTATATCAAGGAAGAAGCCAGAATGGGAGCATACAGACTGAAAAATACTAGCAACTGGAGATCCCTCAGTGGATCTGGGCACACCAGAATAGAAGCAGTAGTAACAAACCCTATCTATGATATGGGTAGCGATACAACAATCTCCAGGATCTCCTATGAGAAACCTTTTAAAGTTTTCTTGAGTTGGGAAGAATGGAGGGATGGAGGGGAGAAAACCGAAAACTCTAGTCTGGTACACAGATGGGTCCAAAACGAGCATTACTTCTGGCGTTGGTGTATATGAGGAAAACCAGGGATACAACGTATGTGTACCACTTGGGCGATACACCACGGTATTTCAAACAGAAATATATGCTATACAAACCTGCGCGTGGGAGAGTCTGCGTCGGCCACCGCAGAGTGAGAAGATTTGCATTCTCTCTGACAGTCAGGCAGCTTTAAAGGCACTAGCATCTTATTATATAACCTCCAAACTAGTATGGGAGTGCCTGCAAACCCTAATGGTTTTGTCTAAACACAACAAGGTCACACTGGTGTGGGTGCCAAGGCACAGGAGCATAGCGGGCAATGCAATAGCAGACCAGCTAGCGAGGGAAAGCTCAAAAATGAATTATATAGGCCCTGAACCGGGTCTAGGTATTACCAAGAGTGCAGTGCGTGGTGCAATTAATGAGTGGATCATAACACAACACCAATTGGAAACATACAGTTGAACAAAAGCACAGGAAACGGATGATGGGAAGACCGTCGCAAGATCTGACTGCTGACCTGCTTGAATTAAGCAAGATTCAGCTTAGGGCAGCAACATGTCTATTAATAGGACATGGCTGTTTGAGAGGCTAGTTGCATAAGATGGGAATCTACAAAAATGAACACTTATGTAGACTTTGCAATGAGGAGGAGGAAACAGCCCCTCATATTATTTTCGAATGTGCAGCGCTAGCTCAACGCAGATTCGCTATGCGAAGCGTAATTGAACTACCAATTGAGAAAGATTTACTACATAGGCTCTTAAACCTGATTGCGGGAACTAACCTGTTCAAGTAAAACAAAACCGAAGCAGGAATAATATAATAGGCTATTAAGCCTCAGTGTTAGGTATGTAAAGACTAGCCCTGCTTTGGTAGGAAAATCGATCAATCAATCAATCAAACCTTGGATGCATTGAGAATATCAAGTCATTACTTCCTAAGACTATACAATTCTCATGAATTTCTAGGAAATAAAGGAAACTAGTCGAAATACTATACGGACAGTAGATAGATTTATATAATTCTGCAATTAGTAACTAAATCAAGTATCTGCTATTGTTTTAAATACATTTATTTTTCCTAGAAAAATAACCTGTACAAGTTTGTATAAAGGTGTAAAAACATCCAACTAATCCTCGCTAATAAAATTAAAAGCTAAAATGAATTTAAATATCAGTCGTATCAATCTAGCCATAATTATCACATTTTGACGGTTATAATGAGTATAACCTTTAGGATTAAATAAATTATTAGTTCGAATAATAATCGGAAATAACAGGAATACTGTTCAAATTATTATATACCAGATGCATCAGTAAATGATGTGGTATTATCAGGCGATGTATCTTCCCTTGTATTATCTACTTTATTTTCACTTGTATTGTCACTATGTTGATTTACTTCTGTTTGATGAATATCGTTTGTACTTAGAGTCTCCATACTAATATATATTGGTGCATTTACCCTAATTGTTTGCGTTTGGACACTATCACTAGTATTATTATTATCATTGTTATTATCTTGTGTATCTGTTGCATCGTGCCCTTCAGTTTCTGAATGCCGCCTTTCATCGGTGGAAGAAGATGCAGATGCGTTGTTGACGTCATCGGAATCATTTTCTTTTAAAGTGGGAAACAGAGCTGAATATGCTGGTGGATCGATATCGTCGTATCTTGGTGGATCACTTGCTTCTGGCGGCTCTATTATAAGAACTGTTGTAGGAGCGGTCTGCACACTTTCTGGCGGCGGTGTTGGCTTCGGTTTGCGAAAACATTCCCAAACTCCGCAAAACATCAAGACAGTTCCACAAATTAGCATTCCAAGTAGTATGTAGCCCCAAGGGCCATAGTGAGATAGAGCAACAGATAGAGATTCTATATTGCTAGGAGTGGCTTCGGTGGTTGTTAGTGTTAAAGTTGTTGCTGTAAAAATATATCAGATTTTTAGATTATGAATTCATACATTCTTTTCATTTGATTTACGTACCATCAATTCTTTGGATATACGTCCAGTCTTGCCAGAGAGGGTGTACTCTTGGTGGCCTTGTAGTTTGCGACATCAAGAGATTCAAAATTTTATTATCGGCGCCAGATTTTTTGAACTCTCGAAATAAGATGTTCCATACTTTACATATCTTGTCGTCTTCGTCATTTCTGGTAGCTCCTTTCGGACAATTACGATTTCCATCGCAGAGCAAATATTTAGATACACAAAATAATGGCTCATGACCGATAGACATGCAAGTGTGTTGTAGGCTGTCTTTACACACGTCTCCTGAAACGTAACAAATTAATATTAAGAAAGCTCTCTGACTCTCTATCATATGTTTTACCTCTACCCACTGCTGTCACTAACAATTTCTTTCCCTTGGCATGGCCAGGATCCACAGGTGGCGACCATTCTAGAGTTATTTCTGGTTCAAGAAGGTCAATGTCTGAGAGGAGATACGTAGAACATGGATCGCCAGACCAAACTGGATCTGAAGTTTCGTTCTGATACTAGAAGGCAGAAAATGAAGTATTAAAATTATTGTTGCTAGGAAAAAGAATATCACTGGAGTTGCATGATTATTTTGAGTTTATTTTATATTTACTGTTTTAAAATAGCAGCTTTATACAATTTATCTAACGTAATTCTATTTTTCTTTATATTTTTCTCTAGATCTAGGACCTGTACTTACAAAACGGTGGATATCAAACTTTTAAGAAGTGCATATGTGAGCAGTCTGACTTTTAGTATTCTACTTAAAATCAAACGAATTTCCACTTTGTTGTTGTACATTTAGCGAATATGAACTCCGTTTAAAAGTTGTATGTATCTACTCAATTGACGTATTAAATGTTTATTAAAAGTTAAACATTTTTTTCGAGATAAAATTGGCAAAATAACAGTAATCTTATTTGATGCATCGCACTTTACTGTGATAGTGTTCAAATTCCAATCCTTAATTTTGTTCACCCAGTCGCGATAATTTTGCTTCTCTGCTATTTTTATCCCAATCAGAGAAGTTTCTTGAATTGATTTTAGGAGAAAACGATGAACCAAGGTATGTGTTGCAAATTTTCCATATAGTTAACGCAATTTACGTGATACTACTTGATTTTTTCCGATCAGTTAGAGTAAGTAAAGTAAACTCATTCTCGGAAGCACTTAACCCGAGAAAATAATAAAAAACGTGTTAAGAATTGAGTAAATAAATAATGGTAAACAATCAGTCTTTAGGATCAAAGTCTATTTTTAAGAACATAAATCATTCATTATATGATTCATTGCACGTATGAGAAAATTAATAAGCTATTTGTATGTATATTACCTTTGTTCTGTGTTGTGAATATTGCATCTGTTATTTTAAAATAAGAAAAGTTACGCTATTGAACGCAGAATGAAAATAAAAATAAATTGGAAATATAAGTACGATATTACTGGAACGATATTATTGGAAATATAAGTACGTATTACAACATTTATAACCGACGGCGTGTATATTTGGAGTAGAGGATGATCTGCTTATTGTAGTGACAAGTACTGCCCGATATTCGATTTAAACAAACATTAACATTTAAATTAAAGTATGCAGAACGTATTCTTATATTTCAGCCAGCCACAAATTGGAGATCATCAATTCGATGTTCATTTATTTTTTGCTGCTTCATTGGTTGCATCCAAAGTAATATCTGTTTATATGTTTCTGGAATGTTTATTAAATTATTAACAATAATTCGGGTATTGTGTATACAAGTGTCCCAACCATCTGGCATTGTAAAATTGCGCCTATTGTGTAAATAGTAGGAAGCTAAAATTTTCTGATGATATAACCCCATAGAGTATCTTTAACATACGCAGGCGGATCGATAAGTAGCGAACCAGGTACCCACTTTGTTATTTTAAATGGAACACATCTATATACGTTTTTAGATTCCCCATCTAGTAGTAGCGCATTGTAATATGGGTTCCATATATCTATTTCTAACAGACTCCGAGATATTTATAATTTTGACCTCAATCGCCTAAATTTCGATATATCTGTTACTTCAAAAAATCCGAAATGCAAACACATGCTAGCGTAAATTATTACGAGATATTCAGTATTATACAAGAAAAGAATTAAGCACAGAAACTCGCAGCGCTTTAACTTTGCACAATGAAAATGTTCTATAAAGAAGAAAGCATAAAAATTGGAGTGGTCAAATCAAACTGTTCAAGGAGCAGCAAGGCGATACAAACCAACTGTTTCAACGGCACTAGCAAAGCATTGCGGGCGTCTAAAAACAACCATAATACGATTTTATAATAGAAATATATGTATAAATGAGATTGTCGTCTTACAGCCCCACAATTTCGAGCCAAATTTAATGAAAGTCATCAAAGCCTGGCATCAATTCAACTAATAAAAGCGGGATTAAAAGGACGATTATCTGCCTTTATTATATATATGTAATAACAAGAGAAGAGACTACAGTAGTCCTAAGACAATTAAAATTGGGTTGCTGAAATTTGAAAATAATATATAGGATGTTCTGTTTAAAAAACTGAACTTGTATGAGACGTAGCGGACCCTGAACACTCTGTATACTTTAATATAATCTTATGTTGCGTAGAACTTGCATCCGAATTTTTTTAATTGAAAACTTTTCTCTAAATTGCTAAGGGAAGGAATTATCTTTCACCCACATACTAAGTGGACACGCTGTATAGATTGTTTATTTATAGAACGTATAAATGTTTCTTTATATGTTGAAACAATTTTCCTATGGAAATAATTTTCATGTGCCCCCCCCCCCCCCCCCCCCCCCCACAGATACCTAAACGGGGACCTTATGCAATTGTATAAATGAGGCCGTTATAAAAGCATAAAACCGCGATAGGCAAGTAATTGATAGCATATTTTAAAGAGGGTTTGGTACCAAAAGTTAAAAAAAATCCCGTCTGAATGAAAGAAATTATCTACAAGTTTAAACCTAACATTTTTCCATTAAAAAAATACAAAAATAACAAACTTACTCAATTTATTTTAATTTTAAAGACACTTGGGGTGGCTAATATCAAAGAAGCCGCTCGGTACAAAGTGTTAGCGAAGAAGTCAGCATTTTACACGCAAGGCGGCTAACTCGTTTTTATATCGAGTGATTTATTGGCTTTCTTTGAAAATTATAAAGCAATAAAATACTAAGGAAAAATGGGGTCTAAACGAATTTAGACCGCGATCCGCAAAACGTATAGAGTAGTCTGGGCAAATAGCGGTAGCAGTCAGTGTAGTGAATATGTGGTGCGGAGTCGGCGATTATCTATTTCACGCGTTCACAGCGTCAGCACTACATCGATGATGTATGCAAGTAGTTCTGTGTATATATAGGCTGTCGTAACTTATTTCGTAAATGTATGCTTATGTTTGCTTTAAAAATGTCGCAGTTAGGTACGTCGCGAAAACAACCAATGGCAGACACAGTTAAAAACTTTATAGTGGACATGCCGGACTTAATTTTTGATGGCGCTTAAATTCAATGTCTAGTTTGTAAAATCCCTTTAATGTGTTGGTCCAGAAGCCATTGTCAACGTCACATCGAAAGCAAAACAGCATTCTTCTGCAAAAAGTGGCATACAAGACCAAGAAAAATTTACATTTGATTTATGTGTTACTCTTATTTTATGTAATCTATCGTTTCGTTTACTAGACAAAGAAGCATTTGTCTACTTCTGGAATAAATATGCGGACTGTAAATTACCTAGTCGGACATCGATACGAAATGTAGTGCCATTTGCTCGTGAACATATAGAAAAAGGAATGAAAACAGAATTGAAAGATAAACTGCGGTTGTGTGTGGACGAAACAACAGATCGTCAAAAACATTCTGTGGTTAATGTAATGGTACGTAGAATGGAACCACATCGACCGTCATCCTCCTTCTTACTTGCTTCCAAAGAGTTCCAAGAGTTATAAATTGTACTGCCGATGATATTTTAACAAATTTGAAGTTTCAACTATGCAACTTTTAATGTTTATGAGTGATGGTGCCGCTAACATGCGTTCTTTGGGCAGATCTCTTAGAGAACACAGTGGTAACTTCTTACATGTAACGTGTAAAATCCATACTCTAAATCTTGCGGCACAAACGATTCCTACATGTTTTCCACTAGTAAATGCATTGATTGCTAGTACAAAGGCAGTGTTTCTAAAGTCCCCGAAACGTACCCGACTATTTCACAAACTGTGTCCTGATTTACCTGAGCCACCATAGCCGATTGTTACACGTTGGGGAACATGGTTGCAGGCTGCGTTTTACTACAACAAATATTTTGATCAAGTAAAGAAGGTAGTTTTAAAATTCAATCCGACGGAAGGTGCAGCAATCAAGAAAAGCCAGGAAATATTTCAAGATAGTCAGGTTAGAGATTTACAAACTATTCACGACAATTACTTCGGACTAGCGGAGGGAATAGAAAAGTTACAAAATGTTTCGATGTCGCTAGTGGATTCTGTTCAAATTGTGAATGATGTTCACGCACAGTTATTCGCTGTAGAAGGCGAAACAAATTGGTGTGTAATACGAAAATGTGAAAGTGTTTTAGAGAAAGACTCCGACTTTCTTATATTAAGACAAATTTGTGAAGGTGCGTATGAAGATGCATTAAATTGTTTCAAAGATTATTTTAAATATGCAAATACAATATCGCTAGATGTCGAACGGTCGTTTTCGGCATTAAAAAACATTTATTCCGCGTACTCACTTGAGTGAAACAGCTGTGGAAACATATCTAATGATTCAAATATTTAACAGATGTTACCCAGTTTGTGATTTCACGGAAGACTTTTAAAACGGTAAGTGTTTCAGCACGTTTTATAATTTATTTCTTACCTTCTATTTTATGTGTAAACTTTTATGCGCTCGCCACGCCTCTGGCTGTTACCGCATATTTGCCCAGGTTACGTATAGAGGCAACAGTATAGACCCTCGAATAAGCAAAACCGCGGGCTGCAAAGTTTTGCTCTATATTTGAATCTTCAATGCTTATTATTTGACGATGGCGACGATTTACAATTTTTAACGGACTTAAAAGTAAGCAATTATTTCTATTCTCTGGGGGCCCCCGCCGCATTGCACGGGTTGCGGGGGTGGTTGTTACGCCACTGATGTGGAGACTACTACCGCATAAATTTCTGTTGAATCGTATTATTTAATGCACATCTTCATAGTGATTGCATAAGCTTTCTAAATCTATAATAGATCTTAATAAATTTCCTGATATCTTAAAGATACTGGAAGTACATACATGCATGCATCTGTACCTTGACGCATGAAGAGATGCAGCTCTAATTGCAGATTGTTCTAATTACAGATAAGAAGTACAAAGAATCGCTTACCACTTTCAGTTGGCATGTTCCCGTCCTCGGAACTCTCATGATATCTCTTTGGATATCTGATGGAATATTCTCAATAACGTTCAAATAGATAACGTGAGTTTCTGGTGCCATGATCTTCATTTTGCAATTTCTTGCATATTCATCGGATACTAGCTCTATAGTAACCGAAGATTCGTCCAAAAAATCCAAGGAAATCTCATTCATTGGACCACACAAGTCGAATTTTGTGCTGATTACTGTAAATAAGAAATTTGTATGTAATAACACGTAATAATAATAAAGCACCTGCGTTGTAGTAAGGGTGATAGCGAAGTGTTTTAGTGTTCCAGTGTCGCAACGTTCGAATAGGTGATTTAATAAAGAACTTGTTTCTATTCTAGGTTCATTATTAGTAATTTACCTTAGCTTATAAATACATATTGACATTTAGTAGATGATGAAATTAGCAAGGTCATCATTATAAACTTGTCGCAACGAAATTACAGCTAATTCAGTAGCTATACAGCATGTCCAGCAACTCAGTTCATGGACGGAAGATAATTCCTCTCCTGAGCAACTTGGAGAAAAAGCTTTCAAACAAAAAATATTCGGAGACAAATGCTGCATAACTGCATAATTATGACGTGTTTGGATGTCTCTCTTCAATTAATGTCAACTTTCTTCAACATGCCCTATAGTTCTTTAACTGCTGATATTTTAAACGCCTTACAAGCTACATAAACCAGTGATTCAAATTTTATTCGATTGAGTACTTCTTAGAATTTTCGGCAAGACATCCAAGATTTTTTATATCAATCCGATTCTACAGGAAGGTCATCGATGTCATTGCCATGTTAGATTCATATTATTTACATTTTTTTTAATTGAATAGCCTGTATTAATATCCCTATACCTGAAATGCGTCCTTCTTTAGTAAATGAAATACGAAGCTATGCAGATCAGTTTCTCATTTAAAAATATAGATTGCTGTGACGAAATACTATGAAAATTCCGTTTTGCTAAAGATATTCACTAAAGCAAATGTGAAAACGTAATCTTTTTTGCTACAATTCTATTTTCTACTCGAGGTAACCATTATTTACCTGCATACATTGTCTAGTAAGTTAACCAGCACGTATGAATAATAAATAACGAAAATAAATAGACAAGTGTTGATTAGAGTTTAATATAAAAGCAACAGATTTATTTAAAGCATCACACACTAAGTTTTTTCAGCAGTAAAGATATAATAAGAACATACTGAAAGATGTTAAAAAAAATTCGCAGCTTAGCTAAATTTCGTAGTTCATGAAAAAACTTCCTGGATGAATTTCTCAAGCCAATACACAACGTGAATATTACACAAAATAATACTTCAGAGATGTTAGCAAATATTTAATAAAACACAAAGAATCGCATTACATTTTGGATGCAGAAATATGGTGTTCGCTTCGAATAGGTGTTGAAATTATAGATTATTTTTAATGAATGTCTTTAAAAAACCAAAGTTCATAGTATTTCGTCGCAGCACTCTATGCACTTTAGCAAAGAATTTATCGGCATAGCTTCATACCTCTTTTACTGAAGAACGATATATTTTAGGTATAAGGGAATGTTTATAAGAAAAATCTATGTTCTTTTATCAGATGGTCGAAAAATATACAGTGTTCCATTTGAAAAAATTGAAGTATGATGAATTAAACATGGCAACGATTTCGATGGCCATCTTGTAGACTCTAGTTTATTAAAAAAAAACTCTTCAATAAATTGTCTGAAACCCCAAGAAATACCCAATCGAACAAGATTTGAATCACCACCCAAGTATGTAAGGCGCTTAAGATATCGGCCTTTGAAGAAACAGTGGCGTTTTGCAAAAAATTTCAAATTATGTCAATTATCTCAAAAACCAAGGTAGATAGGTATAGAGAATATTGATGAAAGTTGACATGAATTGAAGAGAGGCATCTGGAATTGTAATAATATACAGGATATTCTATTAAAAAAAAAACTTGTACCGTGCGCTGCGGAAACTGAACATCTTGTATACTTATATAATTTTATATGATGCAGCATTTGTTTCTGAACATTTTTTATTTGAAAACTTTTTCTCTAAATTGCTCAGGAAAGGAATTACCTTCCGTCCACGCACTAAGTGGACACGCTGTATACAGCATAAATACAAATTAACAATATTGATTAGTTTAGCACAAATTCTCACATTTGTAGGTTCCTTGCGCGGTATATAAAATAAACAAGAGACGCCATTCGCAAAATAACCTTTAAATAACTAATATAACAAACTTAAATGATAATCATAATCAATTGTAGAAGCTCTGGACGACCTATTCATTTTTATGTGCAAATGAGTGTAGTATAGTAGTTAGCATGTTGCAATTGAACAGCTGGTTCATTGATTATATTGGTTATATTATATAGTAGAGTGTGCTGTATAGGAACTTAACTTGATAGTTTATCTTATAATATATTTATGTAACATGATATGAAAAAGACACAAAAAAGTGAAGAGATAATATGATAAATATGGCGAGACAAAAGGCAAGGTCCACATTTATTCATCATCTTGAGAGTGTCATTAATATTTACAAATTAGTACCGGGGTCTGACTTCTTGTTAATTATGTATTTCAGATAAATGGAACGACTTCTTTTATTAATCAAAGATTTCTAAATTTTATCATCCACAATACGTAATCAATTTTTAACTCTTAATTAAAACAACAGACAATAAAAAATAAAATTGTCAGACAGACTTGCGTAGTACAAGTGAAAACTATTGCACATGCAATTCATTATATTAGCCGTCAGCAAATGTGGATCAATAGACAACTTCCGGTGTAACCGGAACCAACAAGTACATTAGAATATCTTATTTTAGCTAACCAAGCGCCATTAACATATAAGAGTGCTAAATTTCTTCGAATCATACCTTGTTTGTAGCTGCAGTTGCTACTGAAATACTTTTCAACAATTTTTACAGTTCAATTATTGCCGCGAGTAATTTGTATGTAAGAATAGAGTACACAAACATATTTAATCATTAATATTTTTTTATTTAATTTAATTTCTCAAGTTAAAATACATGGCTTTTGCACGCATGGTCATAATGAAAAATTAAGTGTAACAAACAAAGAAACGGAGCTTGAATAATGACATATCTACTATCCAGATCAAGATAAATCATGATCATGTAGGTGGTAATAGTTTATACATAGAAGATAGTCTTTGAGGTTTCAATGATGTGTCATTTGAAAATAGCAAAGAAGATCCAATATCTATAAAGCATAAAAAGTTAAGATTTTGACAAACGGGTTTTACCGAATCTTTAGACCTAGCGCGCAGGTTTCTGAGGTTTTTCTACTGCACACCAATTTTGCCGCGACAACGAAATAATTTTCCTGACGTCATAATCAGCATAAGCTCTACAAAATATGAACATGCAGTTAAGAAGCTGCAATTTGTGGTTACTTATTACGTTGAGCGAAATTTTGGTTGGTATTTTACAGGGTTTAGTATGCAGTGAGTTAGAAAAATTTTATTATACTCACTTATTGTTGACATCAAAACAAAGAAGGAAGATTTGGTGAGCATAGATCCAATAATGGGTTGTTTCAGAGATAAAATTGATTTAACATTGCAATCAATAGGCAGTAAAATTGAAGTTTTTACCGTGTTTAGACCAATTTAAGTTGTTGCTTCTTATTTCTCATTTAACGCTTTATGAACTGAACGGGTTGCTGAGGGACCCACTTTAATTGGAATTGGGTTTATGGCATTTTTCTTGTAATACAATGTAGCGTAGGGTATATTATACTGCTTAGACGCTTGATTAACGTTCATACCATCATTAATAGCTGCCAAAGCGTTTAACAATGTATTTTCTGAATAGCTCAGAAAATTTCTATTTTTTTTTCTTCTCAGACATCTAAGCAAGCGAATACAAATTATGTCAATGGTAAGTCAGTTAAATTACTGAAGTGTATTGCATTTCTAAAAGCCGGTTTCTTTAGAATAATTTTTGGCATGTGTTAGACTCGAATAATTACAAAATAAAGCTTAAAAGGTTATTTAAACAATTTTTAGCCTAGGAATGTACATCTTTACGTAGTCATTACGATATCTATCATCTACCGGAGCACAGGGAAATATTAACTATGTGCCGGTAGATGATAATTTATCAGGTATTTGGCCCATTATAGCGCAAATCATGGGCCAGTACATGATAATCAAATTTTTCAAGTTATAACTCTAATAAAAATATTATTTTTTATAGAAGACATAAAGGATTCACCCTTTACTATTATAAAATTATTAACGTTCATAGGAATTCAAGAAAGCTGTACATTAACACCTTTTAGTACCTACGGTAGTCACTTGAACGTTCACTTAAGCTATACCGTAAAAAAACCGTCTACACCAGAGCAAACATATTTAAATGAATGCTGGTAAGTTAGAGACCTGCAAGTAAGTTTAATTTTTTTAACATTAGCTTCAATAGGAATCGGAGGTGTCTGTTTAATAGTAAAAAATTAAATATAAAACACCCGATTCTTAATAAATCGATTTTTATTGCAAAGTTATCATCTACTGGTGGCTTGTCATTTACTGGTACATTTACCTTAGCTAAATACAGGTATTTATGAAAAAAGGTCCTGGATGAATTTCTTAACGCAATGTTAGTAAATGTTTAATAAAATACAGCCCCATATTCATAGCCATACCCCAGCGTTTCGCTAACGTTTCGCCACTCTATGTACGCTTCATAGTGGATCGTCAATCGCTTGAACCATGCGCAAAGGTAGCACTTCAACGCACCAATGGTTCTCTGATATTGCTTTCTTAATCGTTCGCTCATCGAAGTGTACATGCGCGTTAGCAACTATTTGAGTAGATCTCTAGAGCGTAGTTGGACATACTTCTTGCATGTTTGTTACTAAACAATTTTATATTTTAGACATTTTTCAGTTAGAAATTTTTTGTTTAATTTTTACTTTGATTTGTAATATGTGACAAAATAAAGGCAATAGTACAAAATAAATGTATATTTCATTACAGACATAAAAATACGAAAAGAAAATGCTACAATAAATAAAATAAATTCTATCATAAATGTAGACAGACACACAAATTAAACAGCAGCCAATGTCACTATTTTGCAGCATTTAATTCACTACTTAGAAAAACATAAAAGAAAATAAAACTACTTTTAATTTGTGCATCCTAGGCCAGATTTCTTTTTAAAATGACGGCGCCTTATAATTTGTTTTTCTAGTTGTATCTTTTCTAAATTTTCTTTCTGTACTTTCATTTTAATTTCATATAGTTGTTCCATATGCTCTCTCCCTAAACGTGCATTTTCAATTCTCGTGGCAACTAGTTCTTCTATAGTGGCTGATGCCTTCGTTTGTTTATTTGGTGTCTTTGTTGTCAACTCTACTTGATCAGTATCTTCTATTGTAACAACAGAATAATCTAATATTAATATATACAACAAATAAAGTTGTATTTTTCACTTACGAACATTAGTAGCTTGAAGGTTTTTGGGTTCTTGCGGAGGTGAAGAAACGGTCCAAAAATTGCATCACTGTCAAGGGTGTTTACAACTTCTACGGAAAAGTGGGGAGCAACCCCTTCTACATTCGGGAAAATATTTTTGTCGGGTTCGCCTGGTCCACCCCCAGTTTACATCCGAGAAGGGCGTTCCTCTGACAATGTAGTCTATGGCACCTTTTGATCTTGTCCCAACATCTTTTTAATTGGATCATCCTTCTCGCCTGTGATAAATACATAAATTAAAGTTAGTATTGCTACTTTATTGCAAGCACGGCGTAAAACTAGACATGCAATACCGTTTATAATTGTACATTTTCGTAAATCGCGTATTAAATATCATGCAAATCTTTAATAATATGGTAAAAGCACTACTATATACTTACTTGCTCTGTTCTTGCCGCATTGTAATCTTCTGTTACCTTACTCCATGCTTCTTACTTTTTCTTTATAGTATTGCCGTCTGATAATTTACTTTCTAATAAGATAACATTTTATTTGAATAAACACTTCTTTATCTTCTTGTAAATATACACTCATCTTGTACACCATAAACGCAATAAACAGATCATACAACATACAATGTTTGTGCGATGAATAATATGTCTGTCTTCGCTCGCGTACCTACATGCAACGTGCCGATATCGCAACTCCCGACGCATCGCTCGCTGGTAAAACGCTAGAGATTCGCCACGGCGAATGAATAGGGTCGAAAGAGAGTCGCACTATAGTTTGCATGAAGCAGTATGGTGTTCACTTCAAATGGATGTAAAACTGTTTGCACAAATTAAATTTTGCAGTTTATTTTTGGACAAACAAAAGTTTAAAGCATATTGTCACAGCACTAAGGATTTTTTGCAAAAAACCCACATAGATTCATATTTAATTTACTAATGAACGACACATTTCAGGTATAGGGAAATGTTTATAAAAAAATTACATTACAGTTTCTCTATCATGACGCGAAAGAATATACAGGATGTTTCATTAAAAAAAATGAAATAGCATGAATCAAACATAGCAACCATTTCGATAGTAGTATTGTAGAATCATGTTAACATAAAAACAATAATACATACGAGGTGCATTCAAGTTATAACACTTCCGAGATTTTTTCTCAGATAGTTTTAAAATAAGCGGGTACTCTTTGTCAATGCGTGACAGAGATGACAGCATTGTACGGCGCTCAGAACCTTTAGCGGCAGCGGCGAGAGTGAGAATTGTTTTTGATGCTTCAAATGCTTCATTACAAGATCAGCGTGTAATCATTCGTTTTCTCCATTTCCGTGGTGTGATACCGATAGAAATTCATCGCCAGTTAAGTGAGACATGTGGTGATGGTGTCATGGATGTGTCTAACGTGCGTTTGTGGGTGCGACAGTTCAAAGAAGGCAGAACGTCGTGTGACAACAAACCAAAACAATGTCGGCGTCGCACAAGCCGGTCTGACGACATGATCGAGCGAGTGGAGAAAGTTGTTTTGGGAGATCGCCGAATGAGTGTGGAACAGATCGCCTCCAAAGTTGGCATTTCTGTGGGACCTGCGCACACAATCCTGCACGACGACCTGAAAATGCGAAAAGTGTCCTCCAGGTGGGTGCGACGAATGCTGACAGACGACCACGAGGGTGCGCTCGTGGTATGTTGCCAGGCAATGTTGCCGCGTGATGACGGCATGAATGGGACTTTCTTTTCATCGATTGTGACAATGGATGAGACATGGATGCCGTTTTTCAATCCTGAAACGAAGCGCCAGATTGTTCAATAGAAGCGCATAGATTCACCGCCACCAAAAAAATTCCAGGTAAGCGACAGTGCTGAAAAAATTATGGTGGCCATGTTCTGGGACAGCGATGGCGTAATCCTTACTCATTGCGTTCCAAAGAGCACTACGATGACAGGTGCATCCTACGAAGATGTGTCGAAGAAGAAGCTCCTTCCTGCATTGCGTGAAAAATGGCCGGAAAAAGCTGCACGTGTGTTCTTTCACCAAGATAACGCACCAACACATCGGGTGAACGTGACGCAGCAGTTTCTTCACTCACCTGACCTGGCTCCTAGCGACTTTTGACTGTTTCTAACGATAAAAGACACTCTCTGTTGCCGCACATTCACCACCGTGCCGCTATTGCATCAGCGATTTTCCAGTGGTCAAAACAGACTCCTAAAGAAGCGTTCGCAGCGGCATGGAATCATAGCGTAGACGTTGTGAAAAATGTGTACGGCTGCAGGGAGATTATGTCGAGAAGTGACACAAGTTTCATAGTTTTTAGTTAGTGAGAAAAAAAAATCGGAGGTGTTATAACTTGAATGCACCTCGTAAGATATCGGGCGTTAAAAAAACAGGGACATTTCTTAAAGATCTCAAAAGTATGTAAATTATCCCAAAAACTAAGATAGATAGGTATTGGAAATATTGATGAAGTTGACATGGATTGAAGAGAGGCGTCTAAAATCGCAATAATATACACTTAAAAAACTAAACTTGTATCGCATAGCTGAAACTGAACACTCTGTATACTTGGATATAATTTTAGGTTGTGCAGCATTTGTCCCCCGAATATTCTTTACTTGAGACCCTATTCTCTAAATTGCTCAGGAAGAGAATTATTGGCCGTCCACACACTAGGTGGACACGCTGTATATGGTTAACGGAAAGCAATCAACTTTTGGGAAACCAGTAGGAATTACGGTTTATCAAGCGGAAGTACTTTTTATTATAAGAGCGTACAAAACAGAAAAAATTAATCTTATCAATGAATATCCCACACGTGATTTGATTACCACAAACCGAAATTCATTTTATATGAAATTTTCAAGGTACTTATGACGTCTGTTATCGATAACGTACTAGAGAAATTACTTAGAGAGAAACACTATCGTAAGTAGCTAGTAAATTGAAAGCATAGTACTTCATAATGTGTTTAGCAAATTCCTACACATTATTAACGTTGAAAAAATTATGGTACAAGTCACGCAGCTAAAATTAATTTGATTGCATACGTATTTTGCAGTTCTTACGTATCTTTCACCACGTAATCATCTAGAGTTATTGAGGCAACTAACATATACATACCTAATGCAGCAAAACTGTTTACCGCTGCACTATAGTTTAAATTATAAATTACAGAGTGCGACTATGAAATATAATCAGGGCTAATTTTTTAGTTACTATTCGTCTAGGTAAAAAAGTAAATAAATATGTAATAATGATGCCTCACCTCTAAGTCGATTAAGATTTATACATAGAATAGTCACGTCACGTTAGGTTTCATAGAGAAAAGTGATTACTGAGTTTTCTAAAATTGTACGACAATAGCGATACAACACTTTATATTTCTTTAAAAACATATTTTTTTGAATGATTGGCTTTCCTTATCATCAATTCTCGCGGTATCCCTCTGAAGACACCAACAGAAGTCTGCAAGCATGGCTGGGTCATATCTGCCCTGATAACGCTTCTCAAATGCTGCTATTTCCTGATGAAACCGTTCGCCATGTTCATCGCTAACTGACCCCATGTTTTCTGGAAAGAAACTCACATGGGAGTGCAAGAAACGTATTTTCAACGACATATTGCATCCTAGTTTATGATAGGCATACAGCATTAATTTTATTTTTTCCTGGAAATCGGGTGACTTGTGGTTACCAAGGAAATTTTTTGTAACATCAACACCAGCCAATCATGCCTCCCTTTCTATGGAATTCAAGGTGGACAAAAAAGAGAGATCATCGATTAATTTTCTTATATCGGGTCCTACAAAAATGCCTTCTTTAATTTTGGCATCACTTAGCGTTGGAAATTTTGTTTTGAGAAACTGAAATCCAGACCTGTCGGTACGTAGTGCTTTGACAAAATTCTTAATTAAACCAAGTTTTATATGCAATGGCGGAAAAATAATTTTCTCAGGTGGTACTAATGGTTTATTTGTGATATTTTTCTGACCAAGAACGTATCCACTTCTTAAAGGCCAGCTTTGTTTTGTGTAGTGGTCTGAACGCGCTCTGCTTTCTCATTCGCAGAGGAAACAGCAATATTTTGTATAGCCGGTTTGCAATCCTAAAATGAATGCCACTACTTTTAAATCTCCATATATGCCATTTATGCGCTGTATAATTGATTTTTTCCAGAATGGGCTTTAAAATGTCATAGCTTTCTTTTAAGTGAGCGCTGTACGCTACCGCCAAAGATGGAAATATGTTGCCATTGTGGAGTAAAACTGCCTTTAGACTTAATTTTGATCCATCAATAAATAGTCTTCACTGTACCGGCGAATGATGTTGACCTAGTGCCGACATTAAACCATCAATATCGTTACAGACATTGATGGTTTAATGTCGAATGTTGAATCAAAGGTAATTAAAGAATTGTGGCGCTTGCGGTAAGTTATAATTTTAACGTTAGCCTGTAAAAGATTCTACTGTTGTAATCGCGATCCCAATATTTCAGATTTTTTTTTGGTCAAATCTAAATCTCTTACAAGGTCGTTTAGCTCTGATTGACTAATCAAGTGTGCTTCTCTAATACTTGGATGTTGAAATACCTCTCCATTGGAAGCGCCGGATTCGCTGCCTTCGTTAAAGGTCGTTTCGGCACGGGAATTGTTGGAGAATGTGGTAACGGCATATACAGTATGTCCACGGTTAGAGTGAATAAGAGGAAAAACTTTTTTTTTTACATTTTAGGGAAAAGGAGCATACTTGATAAAAAGTTTTGCTGGGTGTCCGGAAACTAAAAAAATACGAAAATGTCATACCATTATTTTTACTATTTCGAAAAAGTGGCACTAGGAAAAGTTCTTTGGAATTAAAAGTTACGACCGATTTTCAATTTATGCGAAAATTCGCCTACTTTAACTAAATAATTCGTACACAACACTGGTTACATTTTTTAACGTAAAAACATTTAAAATAATAAAACATTATTCGAACAGTCCTCCACCAACGTCCACACAAATTTGAAGGTGAGCAAGAAATTCTTTGTAACTTTTTCTAACCTTTTCTAAGGATATGGACTGTACAGCTTCCCTAATTCGTTGTTTTAGGTAGTTCATGTCATTGTCCAAAGGTCTGCTGTAGAGAATCTGTTTGAGTCGACCCCACAAGTAAAAGTCCGTGATCGTTAAATCTGGACTCCGCGAAGGCCATGGATGTGGACCATGCAGGCCAATCCAGCGATTAGGAAAAGTATCCTGTAACCAAGTCCTAACATTTAAAGCAGTATGCGCCGGACAACCGTCTTGCTGGAAATACAAAGAATTTCGGTAGGCCAATGGTAAGTTTTCCAATTCGTCGGTTTCTTTTGCCTCGGTGTTTTCAATAGCAACCCTGTCCTCAAAAATTTATGAACTATTTTATGTAATGACGACTGTGGCACGTGCACACCGGGGTATTTTTCGTTAAAATCTTGAATTACTTGGCGATAGCCTTGGCGATACCCTTACCGTAGCACTGTATTAAATAATTTTTTTGCTGTAGAGTTAGTATTTTTTGATAATTATTGTTCTTGGGTATTTTTAACAATGTACAGTGATACAAGTGAAACATAAAATGTTATTTTAAATCACAAGCAAAATTTTCGATAAAATATTTCTTTACGATAAAGGAGATAAAGGCCATAAATTGAAAATCTGTCGTAACTTTTAATTCCAAAAAACTTTTCCTAGTGCCACTTTTTCGAAATAGTAAAAATAATGGTAGTTTACTCTTATGACATTTTCGTATTTTTTTAGTTTCCGGACCCAGTATGTGGAACGCTAACGTTCTCCAAGGCAATCTCATTTTAATTACAAACAACACTTTTTATCAAGTATACTCCTTTTCCCTAAAATGTAAAATAAAAAAGCTTTTCCTCTTATTCACTCTAACCGTGGACATACTGTATGCTGAGGATACATTGGCATATTTCACTGAACTTTTCGATTTTTTAGAAAAACCCTTCTCGTTGTCAAACAGAAATAACAGTTGTCTATATGGTTCGTGGGTTCACGCCACTGCATTGGTATACCAAAAGGCATCTGGTTTATCGTACCATTGTACCAACCTGTCAAATATTTGTAACATTTTAAACAGCACACTCGGGGCACCCACGATTTGTCTTTATTTTTAATTACAGTTGTAAAATAGGCTTGATAACACTTTTCAAGCAACGGTGAAATTAGCTTTTTTTCACTTGCTGGAGTGAATTGACCGCAAACATAACAAAATAAGTTAGGAGAAAACAAACGCGCGACATGTTGTAGAAGTGCGAATAACCTAATTGTTTTGATGACGTTTGTACACAGAAACGTCATATTGTTGTGATTATCCTCAAACAGATGTCGCCTATCGTAAATCAAACAAAACACTAACACTCTATGTTTTGAGATGTGATATCGAAATAAAACATTGTTTTCTTTTGTATACTAGGTATACCTAATAGAAAGCACTGCGTGTTGCATAGTGTAATTTAAGGAGTAAGAGGCCCAAACGTGGCTGTCAGATTTAGTACCTTGCGTGCGTCTTGCAGTCCATTTTAAAATTTATCAAGACAGTAAACTCATTTATCAACAAATTAATTTATTTCTTAGCAGCCATTATCTGAATGTACAATGTTAAAGACGTTATTTCCTAAATTATATTTTTGGTTGTTTGTTTAGTAGCTCCCTGAATCTTAAGTAATGATTCTGAAACAGCCTGTATACATACATAAAACACCATCTTAGCAATAATATCAATAAAACTCTGCTTGGTTATATTAGTTTTTTATTAGACGAAACGAATGTCGAGGTATAACTAATAACTTTTTTATTCTTCAATCACCCAGTTAGTGAATGGAAAAATATACAGCGTCAATTATTATATTTAACCTTTTGAATCTACTACATTACTCTTCTAACTGAATTGAATTTCTGACCTCTTAACACATGTAGACGACGATGTTAATGCTAATGATGACCGTTTGGTTTTTTGAGGAATTTCGCATGTGTCAAATAGTGAAGTTTATTACCGGTAGATTTTATGTGATAGTAACGAAACAAGAAACAGTATAGAATGATTAATTGTATTGTGTATGTAATTTAAAAAATGCTTCAATGTATCAATATAATCAATAATCTACTACATACGGATTTGTTACCCGTGAAAGTCAAATAGAATGTCAAGGATCATAAAATAACTTACTTCTTAATTTCAATAATTCATAGGAACTCTGCTGCATAATTATCGGTTGATTAAGCTAATTAATGACAAAAACCAACTTCATTTTCATTCCTACAGGTACAAATATTTATTATAAAGCGAAATATGTTTGTATGTTCGTCAGGTTTAGTTAGCTAATATGCATAACTTTCCTTAGGTAATTAAAATCGCAGTTAATAAGACAAGCTTATATAACCTTACGTAACGTACTGTATGTAGTTCTTATTAGAATATGTAGTAGCCCGTCTAATATTTACTGTTGTTTTTTCAAGTGAATAAAAGCAGGTTCGGCCTTCAATTTGTTAGGTGCACGTGTTATACATATCAAAAGATGTTTGCAGACATGATAAAATTTTGCATTGACGAGAACAAAAGCATCTTAAAATAACACGAGGAATTGAATGCATATGAATACTATGACATGTTCCACTAGAATTATTCATACATATCCATCTTGCATAAGTAATGAGAAAAATCAATGCTTATTCTTATTACTATGCGGTTTCGCCTGATAAAAACGTAGTGATAAAAACTTCCTTCACACTCAGGATTTGATCTGAGTGATCTTAGTTTTATGAATAACAATGAGTTTTTAATAAGGATATACATTGAAAGGATTTACATATGTCGACTAACTTCTTCATTAATGTATCAATTTTCCGCATAATGTATGATTTGCCTATACTTTAACTTTAGTAGTTACTGGATTATATTTCGAAAAGCATGTCCATATTATCGGAGGCCTTGATCGAAAAGTAATTGGTTTGTTTAGAATAAAACAATGCATTTAGTTTTTGTTTGGAGTAGGCATCTCGAGCTTATCATTAGGCTATTACGAGGGTATTCCAGAAAATAGTACCCGTTTACATATAATTAAAAGAAAAATGAAAGTAATACATTTACTCATTTTTCAATGTAGTCGCCGGCGTTGTTGAGACATTTATTGTATCTTGAAACCAGTTTGTTTATGCCTTCCGCGTAAAGCTCTACCGCCAAAGTAGCCAGCCAATGCTGTACACCTGCGTTTAAGTCACAATCACTTTGGAAACGTTTCTCCTGACAAGAAATCCTTGAGTTTACTGAACAAATGACAGTCATTTGGAGCCAAGTCGGGGCTACACGCAGGGTGGTCAGAAATTTCCCATTCGAACTTACGAAGAAGGTCAGTGGTCTTTCGAGCCGTGTGGGGACGAAAAAATTATGGTGGCCATGTTCTGGGAGAGCGATGGCGTAATCCTTACTCATTGCGTTCCAAAGGGCACTACGATGACAGGTGCATCCTACGAAGATGTGTCGAAGAAGAAGCTCCTTCCTGCATTGCGTGAAAAATGGCCGGAAAAAGCTGCACGTGTGTTCTTTCACCAAGATAACGCACCAACACATCGGGTGAACGTGACGCAGCAGTTTCTTCACTCACCTGACCTGGCTCCTAGCGACTTTTGACTGTTTCTAACGATAAAAGACACTCTCTGTTGCCGCACATTCACCAGCCGTGCCGCTATTGCATCAGCGATTTTCCAGTGGTCAAAACAGACTCCTAAAGAAGCGTTCGCAGCGGCATGGAATCATAGCGTAGACGTTGTGAAAAATGTGTACGGCTGCAGGGAGATTATGTCGAGAAGTGACACAAGTTTCATAGTTTTTAGTTAGTGAGAAAAAAAATCGGAGGTGTTATAACTTGAATGCACCTCGTAAGATATCGGGCGTTAAAAAAACAGGGACATTTCTTAAAGATCTCAAAGTATGTAAATTATCCCAAAAACTAAGATAGATAGGTATTGGAAATATTGATGAAAGTTGACATGGATTGAAGAGAGGCGTCTAAAATCGCAATAATATACACTTAAAAAACTAAACTTGTATCGCATAGCTGAAACTGAACACTCTGTATACTTGGATATAATTTTAGGTTGTGCAGCATTTGTCTCCGAATATTCTTTACTTGAGACCCTATTCTCTAAATTGCTCAGGAAGAGAATTATTGGCCGTCCACACACTAGGTGGACACGCTGTATATGGTTAACGGAAAGCAATCAACTTTTGGGAAACCAGTAGGAATTACGGTTTATCAAGCGGAAGTACTTTTTATTATAAGAGCGTACAAAACAGAAAAAATTAATCTTATCAATGAATATCCCACACGTGATTTGATTACCACAAACCGAAATTCATTTTATATGAAATTTTCAAGGTACTTATGACGTCTGTTATCGATAACGTACTAGAGAAATTACTTAGAGAGAAACACTATCGTAAGTAGCTAGTAAATTGAAGCATAGTACTTCATAATGTGTTTAGCAAATTCCTACACATTATTAACGTTGAAAAATTATGGTACAAGTCACGCAGCTAAAATTAATTTGATATGCATACGTATTTTTGCAGTTCTTACGTATCTTTCACCACGTAATCATCTAGAGTTATTGAGGCAACTAACATATACATACCTAATGCAGCAAAAACTGTTTACCGCTGCACTATAGTTTAAATTATAAATTACAGAGTGCGACTATGAAATATAATCAGGGCTAATTTTTTAGTTACTATTCGTCTAGGTAATAAAGTAAATAAATATGTAATAATGATGCCTCACCTCTAAGTCGATTAAGATTTATACATAGAATAGTCACGTCACGTTAGGTTTCATAGAGAAAAGTGATTACTGAGTTTTCTAAAATTGTACGACAATAGCGATACAACACTTTATATTTCTTTAAAAACATATTTTTTTGAATGATTGGCTTTCCTTATCATCAATTCTCGCGGTATCCCTCTGAAGACACCAACAGAAGTCTGCAAGCATGGCTGGGTCATATCTGCCTGATAACGCTTCTCAAATGCTGCTATTTCCTGATGAAACCGTTCGCCATGTTCATCGCTAACTGACCCCATGTTTTCTGGAAAGAAACTCACATGGGAGTGCAAGAAACGTATTTTCAACGACATATTGCATCCTAGTTTATGATAGGCATACAGCATTAATTTATTTTTTCCTGGAAATCGGGTGACTTGTGTTACCAAGGAAATTTTTTGTAACATCAACACAGCCAATCATGCCTCCCTTTCTATGGAATTCAAGGTGGACAAAAAAGAGAGATCATCGATTAATTTTCTTATATCGGGTCTACAAAATGCCTTCTTTAATTTTGGCATCACTTAGCGTTGGAAATTTTGTTTTGAGAAACTGAAATCCAGACCTGTCGGTACGTAGTGCTTTGACAAAATTCTTAATTAAACCAAGTTTTATATGCAATGGCGGAAAAATAATTTTCTCAGGGGGTACTAATGGTTTATTTGTGATATTTTTCTGACCAAGAACGTATCCACTTCTTAAAGGCCAGCTTTGTTTTGTGTAGTGGTCTGAAACGCGCTACTGCTTTCTCATTCGCAGAGGAAACAGCAATATTTTGTATAGCGGTTTGCAATCCTAAATGAATCCCACTACTTTTAAATCTCCATATATGCATTTATGCGCTGTATAATTGATTTTTTCCAGAATGGCTTTAAAATGTCATAGCTTTCTTTAAGTGAGCGCTGTACGCTACGCCAAAGATGGAAATATGTTGCCATTGTGGAGTAAAACTGCCTTTAGACTTATTTTGATCCATCAATAAATAGTCTTCACTGTACCGGCGAATGATGTTGACCTAGTGCCGACATTAAACCATCATATCGTTACAAGACATTGATGGTTTAATGTCGAATGTTGAATCAAAGGTAATTAAAGAATTGTGACGCTTGCGGTAAGTTATAATTTTACGTTAGCCTGTAAAAGATTCTACTGTGTAATCGCGATCCAATATTTCAGATTTTTTTTGGTCAAATCTAAATCTCTACAAGGTCGTTTAGCTCTGATTGACTAATCAAGGTGGCTTCTCTAATATTGGATGTTGAAATACTCTCCATTGGAAGCGCCGGATCGCTGCCTTCGTTAAAGGTCGTTTCGGCACGGGAATTGTTGGAGAATGTGGTAACGGCATATACAGTATGTCCACGGTTAGAGTGATAAAAGAAAAAACTTTTTTTTTACATTTTAGGGAAAAGGAGCATACTTGATAAAAGTTTTGCTGGGTGTCCGGAAACTAAAAAAATACGAAAATGTCATACCATTATTTTTACTATTTCGAAAAAGTGGCACTAGGAAAAGTTCTTTGGAATTAAAAGTTACGACCGATTTTCAATTTATGCGAAAATTCGCCTACTTTAATTGAATAATTCGTACACAAAACTGGTTACATTTTTTAACGTAAAAACATTTAAAATAATAAAACATTATTCGAACAGTCCTCCACCAACGTCCACACAAATTTGAAGGTGAGCAAGAAATTCTTTGTAACTTTTCTAACCTTTTCTAAGGATATGGACTGTACAGCTTCCCTAATTCGTTGTTTTAGGTAGTTCATGTCATTGTCCAAAGGTCTGCTGTAGAGAATCTGTTTGAGTCGACCCCACAAGTAAAAGTCCGTGATCGTTAAATCTGGACTCCGCGAAGGCCATGGATGTGGACCATGCAGGCCAATCCAGCGATTAGGAAAAGTATCCTGTAACCAAGTCCTAACATTTAAAGCAGTATGCGCCGGACAACCGTCTTGCTGGAAATACAAAGAATTTCGGTAGGCCAATGGTAAGTTTTCCAATTCGTCGGTTTCTTTTGCTCGGTGTTTTCAATAGCAACCCTGTCCTCAAAAATTTATGAACTATTTTATGTAATGACGACTGTGGCACGTGCACACCGGGGTATTTTTCGTTAAAATCTTGAATTACTTGGCGATAGCCTTGGCGATACCCTTACCGTAGCACTGTATTAAATAATTTTTTTGCTGTAGAGTTAGTATTTTTTGATAATTATTGTTCTTGGGTATTTTTAACAATGTACAGTGATACAAGTGAAACATAAAATGTTATTTTAAATCACAAGCAAAATTTTCGATAAAAATATTTCTTTACGATAAAGGAGATAAAGGCCATAAATTGAAAATCTGTCGTAACTTTTAATTCCAAAAAACTTTTCCTAGTGCCACTTTTTCGAAATAGTAAAAATAATGGTAGTTTACTCTTATGACATTTTCGTATTTTTTTAGTTTCCGGACCCAGTATGTGGAACGCTAACGTTCTCCAAGGCAATCTCATTTAAATACAAACAACACTTTTTATCAAGTATACTCCTTTTCCCTAAAATGTAAAATAAAAAAGCTTTTCCTCTTATTCACTCTAACCGTGGACATACTGTATGCTGAGGATACATTGGCATATTTCACTGAACTTTTCGATTTTTTAGAAAAACCCTTCTCGTTTGTCAAACAGAAATAACAGTTGTCTATATGGTTCGTGGGTTCACGCCACTGCATTGGTATACCAAAAGGCATCTGGTTTATCGTACCATTGTACCAACCTGTCAAATATTTGTAACATTTTAAACAGCACACTCGGGGCACCCACGATTTGTCTTTATTTTTAATTACAGTTGTAAAATAGGCTTGATAACACTTTTCAAGCAACGGTGAAATTAGCTTTTTTTCACTTGCTGGAGTGAATTGACCGCAAACATAACAAAATAAGTTAGGAGAAAACAAACGCGCGACATGTTGTAGAAGTGCGAATAACCTAATTGTTTTGATGACGTTTGTACACAGAAACGTCATATTGTTGTGATTATCCTCAAACAGATGTCGCCTATCGTAAATCAAACAAAACACTAACACTCTATGTTTTGAGATGTGATATCGAAATAAAACATTGTTTTCTTTTGTATACTAGGTATACCTAATAGAAAGCACTGCGTGTTGCATAGTGTAATTTAAGGAGTAAGAGGCCCAAACGTGGCTGTCAGATTTAGTACCTTGCGTGCGTCTTGCAGTCCATTTTAAAAATTTATCAAGACAGTAAACTCATTTATCAACAAATTAATTTATTTCTTAGCAGCCATTATCTGAATGTACAATGTTAAAGACGTTATTTCCTAAATTATATTTTTTGGTTGTTTGTTTAGTAGCTCCCTGAATCTTAAGTAATGATTCTGAAACAGCCTGTATACATACCTAAAACACCATCTTAGCAATAATATCAATAAAACTCTGCTTGGTTATATTAGTTTTTTATTAGACGAAACGAATGTCGAGGTATAACTAATAACTTTTTTATTCTTCAATCACCCAGTTAGTGAATGGAAAAATATACAGCGTCAATTATTATATTTAACCTTTTGAATCTACTACATTACTCTTCTAACTGAATTGAATTTCTGACCTCTTAACACATGTAGACGACGATGTTAATGCTAATGATGACCGTTTGGTTTTTTGAGGAATTTCGCATGTGTCAAATAGTGAAGTTTATTACCGGTAGATTTTATGTGATAGTAACGAAACAAGAAACAGTATAGAATGATTAATTGTATTGTGTATGTAATTTAAAAAATGCTTCAATGTATCAATATAATCAATAATCTACTACATACGGATTTGTTACCCGTGAAAGTCAAATAGAATGTCCAGGATCATAAAATAACTTACTTTTTAATTTCAATAATTCATAGGAACTCTGCTGCATAATTATCGGTTGATTAAGCTAATTAATGACAAAAACCAACTTCATTTTCATTTCTACAGGTACAAATATTTATTATAAAGCGAAATATGTTTGTATGTTCGTCAGGTTTAGTTAGCTAATATGCATAACTTTCCTTAGGTAATTAAAATCGCAGTTAATAAGACAAGCTTATATAACCTTACGTAACGTACTGTATGTAGTTCTTATTAGAATATGTAGTAGCCCGTCTAATATTTACTGTTGTTTTTTCAAGTGAATAAAAGCAGGTTCGGCCTTCAATTTGTTAGGTGCACGTGTTATACATATCAAAAGATGTTTGCAGACATGATAAAATTTTGCATTGACGAGAACAAAAGCATCTTAAAATAACACGAGGAATTGAATGCATATGAATACTATGACATGTTCCACTAGAATTATTCATACATATCCATCTTGCATAAGTAATGAGAAAGATCAATGCTTATTCTTATTACTCTTATTACTATGCGGTTTTGCCTGATAAAAACGTAGCGATAAAAACTTCCTTCACACTCAGGAGTTGATCTATTAGTTTTATGAATAACAGTGAGTTTTTAATAAGGATATACATTGAAAGGATTTACATATGTCGACTAACTTCTTCATTAATGTATCAATTTTCCGCATAATATATGATTTGCCTATACTTTAACTTTAGTAGTTACTAGATTATATTTCGAAAAGCATGTCCATATTATCAGAGGCCTTGATCGAAAAGTAATTGGTTTGTTTAGAATAAAACAATGCATTTAGTTTTTGTTTGGAGTAGGCATCTCGAGCTTATCATTAGGCTATTACGAGGGTATTCCAGAAAATAGTACCCGTTTACATATAATTAAAAGAAAAATGAAAGTAATACATTTACTCATTTTTCAATGTAGTCGCCGGCGTTGTTGAGACATTTATTGTATCTTGAAACCAGTTTGTTTATGCCTTCCGCGTAAAGCTCTACCGCCAAAGTAGCCAGCCAATGCTGTACACCTGCGTTTAAGTCACAATCACTTTGGAAACGTTCTCCTGACAAGAAATCCTTGAGTTTACTGAACAAATGACAGTCATTTGGAGCCAAGTCGGGGCTACACGCAGGGTGGTCAGAAATTTCCCATTCGAACTTACGAAGAAGGTCAGTGGTCTTTCGAGCCGTGTGGGGACGAGCATTGTCATGCAGAAGAACAATACCACTTGTCAGCATCCCCGCCTCTTGTTTTGGATGGCCCTACGCAGCTTCTGAAGTGTTTCACAGTATGTGTCCGCATTGATGGTCGTCCCTTGGGACATGAAATCAACCAACAGCAGACCTTTTCGGTCCCAGAACACTGACGCCACAACCTTTTTCGTGGAAAACGACTGCTTAAACTTGCGCGGCCTTGTTGGAGATCGTGGATTGTGTCACTCCATGGATTTGCATTTTGTCTCAGGTGTGAAATGGCACACCCAGGTTTGATCCCCAGTAACAATTTGGTCAAGGAATGCATCGCCCTGTTGCTGTCACGATTTCATGGAGCAATGATTTTGAAATTTCAGGAAATTGCTTACTCATTTCTTTCAGTTTTACGCGTCGATCTGCGCAGATGAAATCATCGACACGTTTCTTCAGATCGTCGGTGATAAGGGACGAGCGACCTGACCGCTCTTCATCGTGCACATTATCTCTTCCCTCTTTGAAATTTCGAACCCAGCGCCTTACCGATGACTCATCCATTGTTCCCGTACCATATACTTCAGTAATCCTGCGATGAATTTCGCTTGGACGGACGTTTTCTGCATTCAAAAAACGGATCACGGATCGCACTTCGCATTTCGCGGGATTGTAAACAGTCAAAAAACTCACATCACGCACCGGAAGAACATCAATTTTCTTTCCCCGCAAAGCTACGATGTTACTGTTGACATCTGCACCACTTTGCTTTTAATTGGATCGATGTATATCTGTATGACTAAACGGGTACTATTTTCTGGACTGCCCTCGTATTTCTATTAATCAACGTATGAATGCAACTTATTTGTTGTGTTTCATACAGTAACTACCTACTTAATTTCTAATAACAATTATAGAACTGTAATTACGAAAATGCAATTATATTTTTCTATTTTCATTACTTTTAATTTGAGGTTCTTGTGCTACAAACTGTATTGAACCTACTCCAAAAAACCCATTGAAAAGAGTGAGGAAAATAAGAAGTTTGTTTAGGAAGCAACTCAAGGTTCGAAAAAAACCGTCGTTTCCATAGCAATGACCTTTAAGTACTATAAAAACTAGTATCAACAAATGGGAAGAAATATTATAGTTAAATGAATCATCGAAGCAAATAAAATGTAAGATTGTCCAAATTATTAGCTTAAAACGTATAACTAATGTAAACCATTCGATTAATTGTCCAAACAAACTAATAAGTTAGCGCGTTTTATTTTCCTCTTTATCCTGTGTATTTTCCAGGAGACTGTAATGACATTAACGCCTCTAGTAAATAAGTATATTTTTTCCATTTAACATCTATTTATACATCATCAAGGCTTACAAGTTTGTAGTAATGATAATGATTCAATATTTGGTGTAGCAATAAAGATTAATTTCATCAGGGGAATCATCAAAAATAAATTTAATTTAATTTTAGGTCAAAAATACATTTGCATTACGTAGTCTGATACAAATATCAACCATAATATGCTTACTCATAGCTGTAGGCATATGAATAAACCATTAACCTTGAATGCTGTATATTGCTGGGATGTTATCGTTGATTAACATAGAAAAACTCTCATGCGCCATCAGAAGCTAATTCGAATAAAACAAAAATTTCTTATTGTTGGGGAGAACTATCCTGAGGCATTGTGGTTGCGAAGCTGCAGAACACACTTCGTATATTTGCTTATTGCCATGCTCCCTTTATTAGATAGATAAATTGATTTATTTCATTTTCCATGACATTCTTTAACAAAAATGTAAAAGTACGTCATTAATCAAAAAAGAAAGAGTACAGATTACATTACATACACGTATTTAGCTCTACATAACTAATATAAAGTTATATCAAAAGTTCTATGCTCTTAGTTTCCAGGTTGGAACCGCGTCGTTGTCGTTGGCCGACGTTTCGTCCACACTCTTACGGTACATTTTCAGGGCTGTTACTGCACACTGATTGGGAATTTATTCATTCTGGAGGGGTTTACATAGGGCTGTATAAACCCCTCCCCAGTCAGCGACTTGGGACACAAGGCTGAATAAAAAGAGTACAGTTTTGGATTACCACTAATGTTCGTATGTATGTGTATAAGATGTTAAGAAAAAGTTACGTTAAATGTAAGGTGGTAGCTTGTTATGGATTTTAATCTTTATAATTACTGTTTCAGGAGATTGTTGGTATCTAGTCAATCTAGACTTAACAGTAGCCAAATCATTCCTCAATCTTCCACCATAACCATGTTCCTCTCCATGAGTCAAAATTAATTTCAATATTTATTAAATTTAAATCTAAAGTTTTATCAAGATACGACAAGTAATTGAGCCACAGCAATTTTACAAAAATGATTAGTCGAAAAATGGAATTGAGCCCAGAAAACTTTCGTCCATCAATTTTTTCCCTTTTTTTATTTTTGGAGAGGATTATCTCAACAGCAATGTATCGTTGAGTTGGTTTCTGTTTTTGGTAATGAGGCATCACGTCAGTCGACAATTTCCCGCTGATACTGCGAATTCCAACGCAATAGTCTCAACGATGATCTCAGAATAGAACCACCAAAGACAGCAGTCACTTAAAGAATATGCTGTGCGCCAATTGATCAAGGAAGATCGACTTATAACATATATAAGCATTTCAAAGACTTCAATCCAAAAAATTCTGCCTGATGAATTGGCTTTGAGAAAGCTAGTTTCCCGTTGGATTCGAGATCTTTTAACTAAAGAGCCAGTTCAACAATGCAAGCTCAAAAAATTGTTATAATGCTGTGAGTTGCGACGAATCATTGATTTATTCCTATGAAACCAAACATCAATCCGCTATGTAGGTGTTTCAAGATGAGGAGAAGCTAACAAATTATCCGTTCCTGAAGCGTATTGAAGAAAATGCTCGCAGCTTTTGCCTCAATTTCGGATCATGTTGCTACAACTCCTTTAGAAAATCAAAAAACGGTTAATGCCGATTGGTATACAACTGTCACCAGAATAATGCGCGTATCATGCGTAGAGCTCAAAATATGAACAAGTTTTTAGAGCAGCAAAACGCCGAAATTGATACCTTTATAACGGCAATTTTGACTGTTTAAATTGATGACATAACTGCTTTAACAGTTGGTTTGAAATAATTAAAAAGTGTATCAATTTTTGGGAGAATACCTTGAAAAATAATAACTAGAGTCCGGTAACGGGGAGTCGTGCCACAACCGTACCTGCCTAGTATACAAAAACAATAGCAAGAAAATAGAAAAAAAATAACAGAACTAATACATAATTATAATATGTGAAAAGTAGTGAAACACTCACCCTTTTAAGCAGCCTTGGCTACGGAACAGTAAAACTAGGGGCACCACTATCAGTATTAACATCATATGGATAAGAGTGGCAAAAAGTTGACACCATTAGATGTGTTTCCACAGTTGTCTCGGTGAGCGATGTTCGCCGTGGTGAGAAAATGAGTTTATATTTTGAAAAAGAGCGTTCAAAATCTACCGATACATGCATGATTAAAATACTCTTTGTACTTAGTCAGCGGATTATTCGATAGACCATCACAAATTTGTTTTAGTATGTTAAAATCGGGATCTTTCTGTAGCACACTCTCGAACTTTTTTAAAACGCGATTATATTTTGCGTCATGTATAGTCAGTAGCTGTGTATGCACTCCGTCCATAATCTGCAGAGACTCCGATAATGATAACGATCTATCTTGTAATTGGTCTATTGCGTCAGCTAATCCTTTATAGTAGCTACGAATATTTTTTAAATCTGTTTCAACGGAAATATCTTGAAATTTCGACTGGCTCTCCTTAATAGCTGCAGCTTCGGCAGGATTGAATTGTGCAACAACAGCTTTTACTATTTTGAAATGTTCAGCATAATAAAAAGCTGCCTGCAACCATGTTCCCCAACGTGTAAGAATTGGCTCCGGTGGTTGACGAATACCAGGACACTCTGTGTGAAATAATCGTAGGCGTTTGGGAGATTTCAAAAATCCTTTTTTTGTGCTTGCTATTAATGCATCTACCTCGGGAGAGCATTGTCGCATGGTTTCTGTCACAAGATGTAAAGCATGCACTTTACACGTAACATGTAAACACTTGCAACCATGTTCAAGAAGAGAACGGCCTACCGAACGCATTATCGCTGCACCATCGCTCATAAACAACACTTTATCTTTTGAAATTTGAAATTTTTCCAACGTACTAAGTACAACCTTCGTTATTTGCTTAGCAGTACACTCTTGTAGTCTTCGGCTAGCTAGTAACAGTGGCAATGTAGGTTTACTAGGGCCTAGTATGCGTACCATAATATTTACAATTGATTTTTTTTACAGTCTGTTGTCTCGTCAACACATAACCAAAGAAACTGTTTTTTTCAATATGCGTTTCATTTTCTTTTCCACGTCATCGCGTACAAATACAACATGCTTACGTGCCGTTTTCTCCGTTGGCAACCGCAACTCGGGATTGTATTTGTCCCAAAAGTCCTTAAACGGTTGTTTATCGAGTAAGCCTAGTGGCAAATTACAGTTTATCAACATTTTACATTAAAAAAATGCATTTCTCGGTGGCATGCCCAATTTTCGTTTTCTATGCTGTGCGGAATTTACGTGTTTTGTACAGATCCACTTCTTATTTGACATCAAATGTATTTTGCACACTTTACAAACTATCTTACTCCCGTTGTAAAACAAATCGGGAAAGTCAGAAATAAACTTATTTACTTTGTCTTGAAAGGGTCGTTTTTTAGCCTTCGACATGTTCACTAAAAACTACAATTAATAACTACGTCTATACCAATAAAATCAACACGCCCTATCCCCTATCCAATGCTAAACCGAACTGAGTGATGATGATTTGGCGTGTCGTATCATAATCGATCAGCCATCCCCGCCCACCTAAACACAGTCACCCCTCCGCTGCGATTGCTTTCCAGTTACCGGGCTCTAATAATAACGCACTTTAAGTCGATTTAGTGTTTGTACTTATTTTCTTTTATTCTAATTCAAAAGATGTTAGTAATTAATTGGATATTTCAAAGTTCAACGTGAAGTAAGAAGATATTATAGAAAAATCTAAACGTACCAAAAGTCATTCCAAGTGGAAACAGGAACATGTTTACAGTAAATTAGCTATTTTAAGTAACATAAATCAACGACAAAATATTAACAACGCTCATTTGTTGGACAATTATTTAGTTAATAATTAATGTTGATAATTTAGACATTTAATGAATGCTGACATGTACATACTTACGTTTTAGAACGATTTATGACGCAAATCTACGAATTTTGTACTATTAGTAAAATCGAAAAATAGTATTAATGTGGATAAAATAACTGAACTCTCAACATACACATCAAAACAAACTTGATTTGAAGCAAGTGACATTATCTACTGGATTGTTATTATTTTGTAATCGCTAATCATCTCCTTTAATACTTAATGCGTATTAACTAAATACACGTACATATGCATATGGATAAGCTTTTCATCGAATAGCTACACAATATTACACACAGCGTGTCCACCTAGCGCTTGGGTGGGAAAAATTCCTTCCGTGAGCAATTTAAAATAAAAGTTTTCAAATAAAAAATATTCGGAGACAACTATTGCATAACATAAAATTATAATCAAGTATACAGGGTGTTCAGTTTTCACAGCGTACGATGCCAATCTGATTTTTTTAGATTTGTGATTTTTACGAAATGCCGCTGTTTCTTTAACGACGGATCTTAAACGCCTTACGTGATTCGAATTTTATTCGATTGAGTATTTCTTGGAGTTTTTAGCAATACATCCAACATTTTTGTATCTACAGGTGGCCGTCGAAATCGTTGCCATGTTTGATTCATACTATTTCGATTTTTGAAATAGAATATCCTGTATTCTATATACGTATTCTGTATGTTTTTTCAGAATATGATAGAGAAACTGCTCTAGAATTCTTTTATAAACATTTCCCTATACCTACTATGTGTCGTTTTTTAGTAAAATAAATATGAAACTATGCAGATAAGATTTTTGCTAAAATGCATAGACTGCTGCGACAAAATACCATAAACTGTTGTTTTTCTAAAGATATTTAATAAAAATAATCGGTAACATTTAATTTATGCACACAATTCCACATCCATTCGAAGTGGCAATATTATTTTATGTAATGTCCACGTTACGCATTGCCTGTACAGTAGTACTACTGTACATTTAGCTGCCTTCAAATATTTAACCATGGCAAATTGAAATTAACATTAAAGAGGTTTTTACAAAATATCTCCCAAACTATTCACTTTAGCAACATCACTTGCTACACATTTTCGCTTTACTTTTTGACGCAGAATCTAATATCGCTTAGAAAATTAGGAGTTGCTATTTAAAAAACCGAGATTTCTCAGTTTAAATATCTCTGACATTGTCCTCTCCCTGCTGGCACAGCCTGTACAATTTATCAAATTTATCTGTTACTATGGAAACATCGTTTCATGGATATTAGCAGAATGCAGAATAATTTTTTTGGCGTGTTACAATTTCTAAGTTATTTTAAAACTTGTGATGGACCACATCTGTCAAACTTTTTCGAAAAATTGCAATCAGTGAAATTTAGGGATAGGCTATGTTGCATAAAATATTGTTAAAATTTAACACAGAATTCAAATTTGACATAAAAATGGTAATGTTCTATTTAAAATGGGGAAGTTGATGGCTACTTCCGGTGTAAGAGAGAGATACCGGCAGTTGAAAATATTTTAGCTGAGCTAATTTTAAAGGATAATATCTGCATGTAAATTTTCAAATTTCTATCTCTTCTCCATACACATATTTTTGACCGACGCTCATCGTGACATACTCTGTATATCAATGTTAACTATTAAACCATTTGTGTGAACGAAATATCCTACGTTGATAATAATAAATCGTTTCGGTAGTTTTTAAGATCGTGTATAAAAAATAAATAAACTGCTTATGTTGTTGGAGATTGGCTTTTTTCCCATTAAATATACAAATTATTTATTCAGGCAGATGAACGAATTACTACGCAGCGAGTTGCAGTGTGATCGTAAAAACTAAAATGTTATCGTTGATTGAAACGTTTTCAAAAGTATTATATTTTGAGTTTGATTCAAGACAGCACCGGTTTTTCCAACAATCATTCAAGCATTTTTACTTGAAAGAACCCTTCCGGCTCCGAGCGTGTTCCATCCTAATATTATATGTAAAATCGCATCACGTGCAATAGTCATTGTCAATGTTCTCGTTAATATTATAATGGAGGAATAATGGTATTATTTTGTCACTTAAGTACCAGGATATTGATTTGATTTTACATTACACTATAAAAAAATACAATAACAATATTGTGAATACAATAATAGCAACTAGAACTTTGTTAGTACTGTAGCCTCATTTAGAAAAGCAGCACAACACATCAAAACAAGGCTGTACATAAAGAAGACAACATTTACCGTTATTGTACTTTTAGTTGTTATTTTTAGCACACTTAAGTAAGTAAGAAAGCATTATGAAGTGGTCAACAAACGAACGTTCCATATGCATGTACAGGCAGATATTTGTATTGTCTTCGGCTTGAGAATTGTCTTTACGTGTTCTACGAAATACAATTAATATGCAAGTATATTTTATCCTAAATATGTATGAACTTAGCTCTGCGATTTTCGTGGTTTGCTTTCAGATAAATTAAGATTTTAGACGATACAGGCTACTTAAAGTTATTAGCCTGCAACAGTGCTAATTTAAATTATTAGTAGAGTTTGTTAAAAAGGTGGTACCGGATGGCAGTAGCGTAGCGGTAGCGGCGTGGGTAGAGGTAATTTTCAACTCGTAGTCGATCTCGACAGTACCGCGAAAAAGTTCAAAGCGACAGTACGTTGCACGCTGTACGTCAAATAAGTACGCGGAGACGGGACGCCCAAAGGGTGTAACGTTCCCTTCGAATGTGAATAAATATCTCAGGCATTTCCCTGGATTAGAATATAGAAGTCCGTATATTTATTGCACAATATGCAATAGCGGATTGCTAAGTCGCGATAGGTTTGAATGTAGAAAACATTGTAAAAGTAAACGTCATGTATTGAATTTAAGAAACAGTATTCCATACTGGCAATATTTATATGATTTTATTTTTATGTTAAGTGTGTACAATGTCCCACAACATCTAGTATTTAATGAGCACTTTCGTCTTTTTTGGGCTAAGTACGTTCCCTTATGGAAGCTGCCAACATCTATGCAATTACGATACAATTTGCCACGTGTGCAAGGTACAGTAAAGGAATGTATAAAAGACGAGTTGAGAAATAAGAAAATCTGCCTATGTGTGGATGAAACTGATGCTCAGAAACACAGCGTCATTTATGTTGTAGCGCGTCCTTTAAAACGCAATGGTCCACCAGCTTCATTGTTGTTATCCAGTAAAAGGACTCAGAAAACTAATGCAGAAACCGTTATCAAGATAATAAAAGATTCGTTGAGAGAATTTTGTATCACAGGAACCCAAGTCACAATGTTCGTTACTGAAGGAGCTGCAACAATGCTGAGAGTTGATAGGATGTTGAAAATATGCTTTCCGACTCTTCTTCACATAACGTGCCTCATACACGCATGTCACCTCGTCGCAGAAACCATTCGAAAGAAGTATCCGATGGTGGATAAGTTAATAGCATCTACCAAAAAAGGGTTCATCAAATCCCCCAAACACATCCGTGTATTCAAACAATTGTGTCCGAAATTACCACCACAACCTCAGCTTGTAATAACGCGATGGGGAACATGGCTCCAGGCAGTATCTTACTATCAGAAATATTTTTCACAAGTGAAAAATGTCATCTTGAAACTTGATTCAAATGATTCTGCCGTAGTTTGAGATAGTCAGCAACCTTTTTCCAATTCGGACGTTCAACAACAAATAGATGAAATTTCCATGAACTGTTCTGAAGTTGCACAAGCTATTGAGCAATTAGAAAACAGTCACTTATCTGCACGAGACACATTAAATTGCATAAATAATTTACAAGCCGCTCTAGAAAACTTGACGAACACTATAGGAGTCGATGTTGCTAAAAAATTTGGTGCAATTTTAACGAAAAATCCTGGTTCACAAAAGGTTCGGTCTATAACTGAAAATCAAGAGTGCCCAGATGAGGAAAAGGAATATTTGACATTTGCAAATCTTACTTCACTGGATATCAAACGATCATTTTCGAAGTATACGACAACGTATTCACAACACCGTCGACGGCTGAATGAATCGACAAAGGAAACGTTGCTAGAGTTGCAATTCTACGCACCTTACCAGGTCGGTTGCCAATTGCCACAGTGGACATCAAGACGACAGGAAAAGGTAACAATATTATTTTTCACTAATATTGTATATTACGTACCTGCTTTTATGCGGTGCGCCACTGCCGGTACCACCTTTTTAACAAACTCTAATTCTTAGTTTCTTTAATGGAACACCATAAACTAAGTTCCGTTTGGTAATAAAAGCAAAACGAGTACAGATACCGAAAAACCATTTGTTGCAAAAAAAACCACAAACCTTAAACTATCTTTCTACATAGCTCCCACCATTTTGTAGGCACTTGTCATAGCGTGGAACAAGTTTTTGTATGCCTTCCTCATAAAACATCCATGTGATTAATTATTAAAAAAAAATGCATACGTTTTCGAAATTAATTTCCCATAATATTTTATCAGCACACCCTGTATAACCATTTTTCTTAGTTTGCATAACAATACATCGAAACCTGTACAATAAAACTCCAAAAGAAGATTAAAAAATGTAGCAAGAAACGTTTTTCGTTCGGTTGACAAAACTTGAACGGCAACGGTGTTCTTTTCATAACCATTTCATAATCTTGACTATTATCATCTTGTACTTGCTGATGAATAAACCCTGCACAATGTACAGATGTAAAAAATTTTCAATTTATCTTTGTAATCATCACTATGGCGCGATAAACAGTATTTTAAATTACAAAGAAAAGTGTAAAATTAAAAGATAAATAATGCTTTTGCGATTCAAATTAGAACTGGCTGGATACAAAAAATAGACGTGTACTTTGTGACAATTTTATAAAGATTGTAAGATCTCATTTAAAATTATCAAACTACAATAGAAATACAATAAAATAGACGAAATATAACTTGAGACAAATTAAGGTTATATGCAATTACATCGTCTTCACAATATTAAAATGATGATAAAATTAATTGCTCACCTATATTCATTGTACCACGTTGGCAAACTTGTATGTTTTATCCGATTTATTATAGTTCTTATTGTTTTTAAATATGACAAAATTAGTTTTTACATTATTATTATTACATAAAAATTTTGGATTGATTTATATTTGAAACCTGTGCGAATGTAAAGGTTGTAAAAAACTATGTGAAATGTTTGTTGCAAAACAAGAATTTCAAGATTCCACATTTTTTAATAGCGTGTAATATTATATACCATCCTTGTACGACGTATGTAGATCTCACACTTTAGAACTCCTCAATTTGGTAATAGAAGGTAGTTTAGTGATAAACAAACATAATTTATCCAGAGACGTTTCTTAGATAACGTAATAACGTTGTTTTAAGTATTATATTACATTATGTATATATATGTAGCTAAATTTTAAGAATACGTTGTGCATATCCGAGAAACTGCATACTTCTAGAAATTTCAGATATTAGTTGTTAAGATGAAGTAAACATAACTTTAGTGTATTTTTGTAGTACAAAGTTGGTAGTAAAAACAAGATATAGTTGGCAATAGAATCCAACAAAAATGATTGGTCATGGTTGTCATATAATAATTTTTTGTGTTTTGTAATGTGTTCAACATATCTATTAAAACTGTTAAAAAGGAAGCATGTGATAGTTTGTATTTAAAACACAATCATCAATACTCTGCAGGAAACAACTAATATTTTAACATTAGTAACATTATTATAAGCGTAATCTTTTATCAAAAAATGTTCACAACTAACAACTGAATAAAAGGACATAATCTAAACTGTAATCCGTTGAAAATATAGTGTTCTGAATTATATGACTGCCATGATATATACATACAGTAGGTGGCCAATGAATTAGAAACTTGGGATAAAATTCAATAAAACCTATAACAAAAATTCCTATTAATAGTAAAATAAGATCAAACGAACAAAAAAGCATTAGAATCCTTTATTTCACAATTCTAATACGTGCAAGAATTTATTGCTCCACGTATACCACCCCTTTTTAAAGCAGCTAGATAAAAGAACATAGTGTCACAAACCATCAGTTTATTATCGCCAGCGAATGAATAAGTGCATCATAAAAGTAATTCAGTTCTCTACGCGCAAATTATTTATTGCAATAAACAAAATACTTGTAGAATATTTTGAGTCGTGTTTTAACTATTTAAACAGTTTTTATCGTGGAAAAACCTTTAAACGTGTATCTCGATAAAATGGGACGTGTAAAAGACATCAGTGCTGAAAAGAATGTGGAAATTTCTACATTATTGATGCATTCCAATCTCAGTCAGCGAGAAATTGCTAAAAAAGCAAAGGTATCGTGTCCTACGGTGTTTCGAATACGAATAAATATGAAAGAAAGCATCCCCCTGAATATGACTCGAAGACAAAATTGCCAGCGTACACGTAAAACCACACTTCGGACAGACCGTAGAATAATTGGAACAGCCCCAGAAAACCGTAGGGCATCCTTAAGAACAATTCATAACACGATAACAGGACAAGGCATTGACATATCGGCACGGACAATTCGTCGACGATTGCATGAAGCCAGCCTGGGGCGTCTGCACTTCAGGCCAAAGAGCCGAGATTAAATCCAAAAATGAGAAAAGCGCAGCTAGAATGGGCTAAACGTCACAGAAATTATACAGTGGATGACTGGAAACAGGTATATGATGAATAAATATTATTGTGGTTAAATAATTTCTGCTTGGAGGTAGAAACACAAGCTCACTTTTTTATTAGGTAATTTTCAGTGACGAGTGTCGTCTCGAATCTCTGTCAGAAGGTGCGGTGTACGTTCGTAGAAGAATTCACAAAAAGTACAGATCACAGTGTATGGTAGACACTGTCAAACACCCTCCTTCAGTGATGATATGGAGTTGCATTTCGGCAAAAGGTCCGGGTCCCATATATTTTGTGATCGGAACTATGCGACAAGAACAGTATTTAACGGTATTGGATGGTGTTTTAAAACCGTATATTGAAGAGATAAGCACACTAGGATCCAGATACACCTTTATGCAAGACGGGGCACCATGCCATACCGCTAAATCTATCAAGAAGTACCTTGAGGAAAAAATATCCCTCTTCTTCCTTGGTGTGGTAACTCCCCGGACCTTAATCCTAATGAAAATTGTTGGGCATTTTTGAAAACAAAAGTAAAGCAGTTTCCAAACCCAAATGTAGGAATTCTTAAGGAAAGAATTGGTGAAATATGGCATAATGATCCGGATATTAAAGAAATGATTTCCCGGTGCATTGAGAGTATGCCAAGACGAATACAAGAAGTAATAAAAATAAGGGAGGAACTACAAAATATTAACAATCTGTGACTATCTTCAAATATGTGTATGTTTATTAACTAAATAAAAAAAAAATTCAAACAATAAAAACATTTTATCACAATATTTATATTAAAAACGTTCTCATTTTTAAAGTTTCTAATTCATTGGCCACCTACTGTATGTATATAATGTTTTTCCGGGATTTTAACATTCCAGTTACTTAAGTTCTTTGACCTTTCCCATATAGGTAATTCGACTGTAACATATTCTAGATGCGATACCATAACTTATTTCTTAATAAACAGCAACAATTTATCGTTCCTGCATTTTTCCCTCGATTCCATTGACGTAAAAAGGTTATCTGCGAGGCAACAGCAACAGCAGCATACTTACTGATTAACCACTATTAGGTCTCTAACCTTCTTTAGCCTTTATTGCTTGGCTCGATTTTAGTGCAACTAGTAATCATTAAATTAAATTAGTGTTATCTCGACTTCTAAGCAACTATAGCCGTATTTTATCTACTTGGTTGACTTCGGGAGTTTAATTTTTGCCTTCTGATTGAAGATAGTAAACATGGAATTTAAACATTTCCTATTTATAAATAGAAATGTGTTCATGAAATAATTTTTTTAGTACATATATCATATCACCATATGTATACACGTAGTAAGTAGGTATTAAGAAATCATAGTGTTGCTCCGGTCAAGAAAATGGTAGAAGAATAACAACGTATACATGCGTATATGAAACGTGATATAAAACATGTATAAACATCG